>APFE030328051.1:47725-84927 GCA_000404065.3 Pinus taeda | reverse complement strand
AAAAGCTTTAATTTATATTGAATGGGTGTGTAATTTTATTTTTTTTCTTTTCGGACATTGCAATATACTTAAAAAAAGTATTAGTTGTTTTATAATCAATTTCTTTATATATGTAAATTTGACTTTCCAACATGCACGTATGAGTAACTAATCAAAAATTTATTATTTTTGCTGTTGGGTAGGATTTGATTCTCCATTATGACAATGTTGAATTACAAATAACCAAATATCTCAATTTACCAATCCGTAGAATCTAAATTAACTCCATTCTAAACTTTAACACTAACTTGAATTTAATATTTTTACTTTAATTTATTTACATTTAAACAAAGCCACAGGCACTAGCTACTATGTAGTCTTTGTTGGTTATGAATTGGTTAATTTTTTGCAATTGAAATTTACCATTTTTACTATTTCAGATAAACAATCATTTTTAAACATTGACATGTTAAATTATTTGTGCTACTCTTCTTTTTCTTTCACAGTAAATTAATACTACTTAGAATTTATAGATTGGTCGAATTAATACTACTCAAAACTCATAGATTTCCTAAAAACTCATAATGATATATACCCAAAAATTTTGAATACTTTAATTTTTAACCAAGAATAAAAGGAAATGGATTTCCTAAAAACTCATAATGATATATACCCAAAAATTTTGAACACTTTAATTTTTCCTAACCAAGAACAAAAGGAAATGAATTTGTTGTATCTCACTTTTAACATGTTCCTGAAGTGAGATTGCTAGACAACATCAACCACTTTTTGGATTTTGAAGCTTTATATTTTTAATACCATAAATTCAATGTTCCTCTTGCAACTTGTTTTTAATTGTTGTCTAGACATTCACAACCTTCCCAAAAAAAAAAGAGCATACTTCTCCAGTATTTATTGATAAACGATTCTATCGTGCTTTTATGTTTAACTAATCTTTATTTCCTTGAGGTGTTAATCCTTTTAGAGGCTTATGGCTTATAACAGTAATGAACTCCTTTAACGTTTACACTTGTTTAGAACTCCTTTGATGTTTACACTGGTTTAGAATTTATGAAGATTGAGTGCTTTTATGTTTAACTAATCTTTATTTCCTACGTGTTAATCACTTTAAAGATTAATTGTTTATAATGGTGAAGAATTCTTTTAATGTTTATATTGGTTTAAAACTTTTCAGATGTTTACACTGGTTCATAATTTAGAATTTATGAAGATTGAAGTGTTTTTTTTAAGATTTAAAGGAAATTGTCTATAAAGAAAATTAAAAGAATTTTTATGATTACTAAATTTTACAAATCATAATGGTCAGTCTTAATTTTTATTTTAGTTTGTTAAGCTATGTAAATATTTAGATGACTAATATGTCTAACATGTGACTTGAATAACCATGATCTACGGGCATCTAAGTCATCAACATCACCTCGGAATTACACCTGGCCTAGGCCACACCAACCCTTAGCATGACTGGATTTTTGCCCACAGAGTTTCAAACCAGTGACCTTTTCAACACAGAGTGCCTTAACATAACACCTGTCATTATATGCCCTACACCCCATGGGAAATTTCTATTTTTCATAGTAATTGATATAAGGATTTATTGAAAACATTTTATAAAATGCATGAAACATATTTTCCTACTAATAATGCACAATGTATGTGGTTTCTTTCTTCATGACTAACCTCTTTTTTAAAATGATTTTCTCATGCTCATTTACATTGTTTTTATTTTTTATTTTTTTTCGAAGTAAAAGTATTCTATTAATATGTACATAAAGATACAAAGAAGACAAAGCCTCGACCAAGTTTATCGTAGAATATCAACTAAATCTGGACTACCCCAATATTCGGGAAACCAGTGCAGCGAGAGCATAAACTCCAAAAATGATAGCAAATCTTGAGTCTAGACCCCATTGCTCATTTACATTGTTAATTGCCATCTTTTCATTATTTAAACAATGCATTTGCATTTCTATTAAAATGTGTATTCAATGCAATCTATTATTCTCATCGGATAACTTCTGGTTTTTTTTTTTCATATTATTTCTATTGCATTGAGTTTCACTTCAACCCATCTTTTGAGATTGAGTTTTTCCACTTATCTTTAGGTAATGATATATTTTTGACACATGGTAGACATTGTGATTAATGGTCTATGATTACATTTTCACATTTAATTTTGGCATTTAAGATAATGAGATTGTATCGTAATTTTTAATAGTCATGAACTTAAAATATTTAGGGTTTCACATTTATTATGGATCACCACATTAACCCCCTCTACTATGCTTTATTCCCATATATACTTGTTGTCATTTTTTATTTACTTTAATGAATTCCTGTAAATCTTTGTAATTATATATTTTTAGTTCTAACTAATTCATAAGGTAAATTTGGGTTAGATGGCCATGGGTTTGGCATCATCATCTAACAGGAATATTTTCATAATTTAGGTTTATTTATTTTTAGTATTATAATACTAATGGTTCTAAAATGACAAGTAATAAAATCATTACACCCAAACCCTAACATGCACATTATTTTGCCTTGGTTACTTTTGTTTGTTTAAAATATGAAATTATCTAGAGAGTTATTTATTTCCCATAGTGCATCAATGTGTCAAAATTCCAAAAGTAGAGCATATAAATAAGGGTTTTGCTAAGACTTTTTATAGCTAAATCAAAGAGCTTTGTTTCGTATTACATGTACGATCATACTAAAATGATGAAGTATGACTTCACTTCAAAAAAAATCTTTCTACTTTCGGGATGTGAGAAGATGACTATAAAAAAGCTCTTAGTGAATAGGTCAAGATTTATGGATCCTTTAATTATCCATGTAGTCGAGGCTCATTTTCTGATCTCTCACCCAATTAAAACAAATAAGATAATTGGTTTAGAAGTTTAATATGAAATCATTTTGCTATACTACTTTTGAAGAATTAGTGATTTTAGTCTCATCATAGTTAATGATACAAATTTGGTTATACCTACGACTTTATATATTCTTTGGAAGACAACATTTTCCTCTCTTCCTAGATGACCTAAATGTGCTCCTATTATTGGAATAAGCTTTAAACCTTTTGCCTATATTACCCTTATAAATTTGACAATAATACTAAATTGTACTTCTTTCCTTCCTCTTTATTTCAAATGAAGAATAACACGTTTTTTGTTTGAAAATCTACATCATGAAGAATTATGTTCGAAGGTAAATTAAATCTCTATATACTCAATTCTATTAATATTTAGATTTTTGGTTTGATGCGAATGACACAATATGCATTTTCGATAATGGCACGATATCCATTTTTCAATGACTTTCTTTTTACAATTATATATGTAAAGTTTGTTTAAATAATTTTTTATTGGTCTATTTTGGAATAGTGTTTCTAGAATTTCCATTATGTAAAAAATAAAAATTTATGGATGGTCTAAGTTTAATAATGTGAGAATATTCTTTATGGTATACACAATCTAATTGATGAAATCAAGAGTTTCCAAACCAATTTTCCATTTCCTCTACTCCTCCCTTGACGTTACAAATTTTTAATATTAGAAATAACACATAACTATTTTGATTGCTATCAATATTTATTAGTTATTTAATTTATATGATCATGCTAATATAAGTTTACTTATGAAATGTAAACAAATTAGTCTATATTAAATTTAGGCTCCATTAAATTTTCATATTCAAACTTGATAAAGAATTGTCTTAAAAATAAGGTCAACCTAAAAGAAATAAACTAACCTAATAATATCATTCCACCAGTAACAAGTCCAATATTACACCATCTTGACTACATCATCCAATCATAATAATAATAAAAAAAATGTTATCTAATTGTCAATCAGAATTTTGATAAATAAAAAAACACCCCAAAATTAAAAAAATCCAAGTGAAAAGTATTATTTTTATTTATTTAAACCCAATAAAGAATTGCCCTAAAAATAATATCTACCTAAAAGAAATAAACTAATCTAATGATATCATTTCACTAACAAATCTAATAATATCATTTCATTAGTAATAAGTCCAATGTCACACTATTTCGACTACATCATTCAAGAATAATAATAATAAAAATGTTATCTAATTGTACATTAAAACTTTGATAAATAAAAATAACACCCCAAAATAAAATTAAAAAAATCAACATTCTCTTTAGCGAAAAGTCTTATTTTTCATTTATTTAGTCTCTTATATCTACTTGTGCGAGAGCGTGCAATTTTTGACACGATTATATTTCCAATCCATATAACCTTCGCAAAACAAAAATATTATTCTATACTTTGCGGTGTCTATTTACGATAAAACTTTTTTGTAACAGTGCAACAATGGTTTCATTTGCTTCTGCATTGAGGCATCCATCTCATTAGACAGAAACGGAATGGTCAGGGCCTATATGCATCATTTGGTCCATTCATTAGCTCAAGTTCGGCTAGAGGCTTGGAATCGCTCAGCATGAATGCCGACAAATGTCACTGCTCTGAATCTGATTGATACTGGCCGTTGATGGTATTTGCTCGAAAATCTTATATGCCATTGCCATTTCAACAACCAGGTAAAATTTGCTTCTTCTTCTGCCCCCTTTCTTATTCATGTTGAGTAATTTTTTGACTGCATCCTACCTCGCCCTTTCGCAAAAAAAAAAAAGCTTCTCAAACCCATTTATAATTCCTTAATTTAGGATTTTGTTTGATCTTTACGAGAATTATGGCCGTTGAACGCTAAGCATATCAATTACCCGTCAATCTCTTCCATCAATTCGATTCTATTAGCAATTTGCCTGTCCACTATGGTGCATAACGTTACAGGCGCGGATTTATATTGAAACCCTGATTCTAAAAACGGATGATCAGAATTCGTCATATATTTGCTAAACTTTTGGTGATTAGGTCTGCTCTGAACATTGATGTTGTAGGGGATGATGCCTATTTTCCTCAGACGTCTTGATTCACTTTTGACTCACCGGTATTGGGTAGTCTACAATATATGATTCCATGGGGGTTAAATAGGCACATTGTTGAAACCAACTAGTGAGTTCAGCAGTCGTAGATTCAGCTCCTCTACCCCAGTATACAAGCGACATTTAGATAAAGTATACCTTGCCATTTGAACCCTCTAAACAAAAAACACCAAGATTGGAGAGTCTCAATTCAGATATTCTGTACTCTATTCCATTAGTATAATTCTCAATGATCACTTCTCCTGGGTAGGTTCTTCAATTATTCTTCGGGATTTTGTAATTTTATGTTATTGTATCATATGAAATTGGTATATAAACATGGCAAGGCATCCAAGTCCATTTTCACGAGATTCATAAGCAGATGTTTGAGACGAGCACAAGTTCAAATAAACTGGTCCTATCCAAAACTTTTGTAACATTTTGTAGGAAGTTTCTTTTCTTTTCTTGCAAATTTTCACCTAAGGTCCTCATAGATGCTCCAGGTGTGTGATGTGTTCATGCTTTGGCATGTCATATACTAAAGGGGATGATTGATTGCTCTATCAATTTTATCGGTTTCCTTTTTTCCTTTTACAGTCATGGGTTTAAAGTCACCTACTACCACGAACTTGGATGAACAGAGAGAGGATCATAGGGACGATGCACAGACATATCATGCAAGGCGATCTGCTCATCTGGATCTTAATTTAGCAGTAACTAAGGATGAAACAGATGGTGATGACTATTATCCTAATGTGAAAGAAGAGGTTGAAACTTACCAGGCCGACATGGATATAATTGGTGGTGAGCAGCATAAATCTTTCTTATTGACGACGAGTCCTAGACATGTGGAATCTACATCTCATCTTCAGAGATCCAGGTCTGTATCTCCTCCTTCGAGACTATCTCCATCTCATGGGAGAGGATTATTTTCTCTTGAGAGAGGGCAGGTGGGATCTTCTGTTGACCAGCATATTGATTCTTCTGAAAGAATTTCAGTGAGGTCACCTTCTCCTGTGAGACACAGGTCCCCCTCTCCTGCAAAAACCCCATTGCAGTCAGATTCTGACTTAAGACAATATTCATTGTCTCCTGGAAAGGTTCTTCCAATGTTACCTTCCTCTGCCAGGCACACAGTAACCTCTCCCGGTAGAACCATGTTGCAATCACCTCCTCTTAAGAGACGTAGATCAGCCTCTTCTGGGCACACTTCTCCATCACCTTTTTGTGGAAGGCATGAACTAACGTCCCCTGACCCAATGGCATCACCTTCTCCTGTTAGACTAATATCACCTTCTCCCAGAAGAACTCAACAGAGGTCTCCTTCTCCTGCAAAGTACAGATCACCATCTCCAGGCAGAGCCTGTCAGAAGTCACCTTCTCCACTGCAATACAGATTGTCCTCACCTGGAAGAACTCATAAGACGTCACTTTCCCCTGTGAAACAGAGATCACACTTTTCCAGAAATAATGGGTCTCCTTCACCTGCAAGGCACGGTGATCCCTCTGCAAGAAGGTATTCTCCGCGACATGTTAAACAAAGAGATATATCTACTTCTCCACGAAGGCATTCTCTTGAAGATGTTAAACAAAGAAAACGATCTCCTTCTCCAGGAAGGCAATCTCATCGAGATGTTCAAGAAAGGGATATACTTCCTCCAAGAAGGTATTCTTCTCAAGATGTTAAACAAAGGGATGAATCTCCATCTCAGAAAAGGTATTCTCCTCAAGATGTTAAACAAACAGATGTTTCTCCTTCTCAGAGAAGGTATTCTCCTCAAGATATTAAAGGAAGAGATGGATCTCCTCAGATAAGATATTCCCCTAGAGATGTTAAACAGAGAGACAGATCTCCTTCGTTCAGAAGGTATTCTCCTCGAGATGTTAAACAGAGAGATAGATCATTTTCTCCTTTGAGGCAACGGTCTCCTCGAAGGTATAGATCTCCTCCTCCTAGAGGAAAGTATTCTCCCGAGGGCATCCGGCAGAGGCGTGATAGATCATTATCACGTTCACCCATGAGGCGGAAGGATGGTTATGGTCGCTCAGGAAGGGGATACCGGGCTCGGTCAAGATCTCCGATGCCACGAAATCATTATCAGAGATCACCCAGGTATGCGAACTCTTCAGCAGTACTCTTATTTAAACTTTTGGTTTTTATTATTATTTTTGGATGACAATTGTTCTTCCATAATCTTTTTGTTGAATGTGTGAATTGATGATAAATTAGGGCTAGGTATTCTCCAAGACGCAGAACATCTCCAATGGAATATCGGTCTCGGCGGCATTCACCAAGACGGAGGCCATGGTCACCCCCTCCCAATCGTAATACTGGCCTTGGCAAGCCTGGAAATAATTTGTTCATTGCAGGTTTTAGCTTTGTCACAACAGAGAGAGATTTGGAGAAAAAATTTTCAAGATTTGGACGTGTGACTGATGTTCGTATAGTTAGAGATAAGCTGTAAGTTCTGGTTTACACTTTACGTCCTTTTTCTGGTATAAACTTTATGAATAATCCATAATATTGCATTCTAGTTAAGCAAGCTTCTTCATAAATTTGATGCATTATCATTTCCTTGCATTGGTGGTCTTTGTCTTATTTAAGTAAGAAATAATTGATCATGTTGAATTTCTATAAGCTGACTTGTATGAAGTTCTCTTTTTGAACTTATTCAGATATAGAAAGCTTTTTGATTCTGTGCAGGTTTTAAACCTGATGCTTACTATCAAGCATAAGAGGCGGAAATTTAGAGTAACGGATTTCTTCATGAATACAGGCTTAAATTCTAAATTTGGCTTGGATCCTTTTTTGTGCTGTGATTCTTTGGTCTATGTTGGGATTGTCTGTTGGATTGTTGATTAATTTCATATCTGTCATACTCTTCGATGCTATGGGTTTGCAATTTACTCTCTGGAGTCTGTCCATGTGGTGAAGCTACTCTTTTGATTCCCATTTTCCATTTGTCTCCCCAATTCTTTTTTGTAGTGTTTTAATATTTCTCTGAGTAAGAAGCCTCTTCTAATGATTTGGATTGCCTGTTCCTGGTGTCAAAATGTCTTCAACCACTGTCCCTAGCTATTTCCCTACCTTTTTCTACCTTGTAAGCATGTAACCTGCCATTGATGGACTTTTATCATTTATTTAACTATCTGTTGTTTCCGTGTTTAAGTTTTGTGCCTTCTCAAGTTTGCATGTTTTAGAAGTTTGTTGTGTGTGCTCTTGTGCCTCTTTTCTCTGGCTAACATTTCTACTTTGCTCTTTATTGAAGAACAAGTGAAATTATATGGCTAAAAGTTGTCACTTGATTTGCAGATTATTCTAGAAATTTGTAGTTTTTACTTTTCTGTGGTAGGTATTTCAAGTCACTATATTCAAGGACTGGGGAAACCATATGGCTAACAATAGTTATTCATTTTGTTTTTCTTTTTTGAAGAACTGGGGATTCACGAGGGTTTGGATTTTTGTCACTTGAGAAAGATGAGGATGCAGATGAAGCAATAAGAGCTCTGGATCAAACACAATGGAATGGTCGAATTGTGCTCGTTGAAAAGTCTAAGACACCTGCTCGCTGATTCCTTCTTGTTGTACCTTGCAATTTTTGCGAGCTGGAAATAAGCCAGAATTTGAACTTGAAAGAGCCTCAAGGCCATGAGTTTTGCATTTAGTTTGCCTCCAACTTGTGCTCTTTTCCAAACAGTACAACTTAGGTTTTTGATGCAGGGCAAGTACTACTTAATACTGGCTTCCCTTAGGCATATATTATTTCAATTTTTCTGTTTAGGTAGGTCAAAGTTACAATTATGTGTGCATTATCTTCTTTGTTGATGCTAGACTAACTATTGGACACCCTAGCAGTTGACGATTAGGATTGACTTTGATATTACATGATGATGAGTATTTATTCCTTTTATAAATTTAAGTCAATATGCATGTAAAGACAAACTAAATGTATTTGGTGCAAGTTGTTTGTTTGTTTCTCTAAGCTTGTTGCAATGAATGACACTTTGCATGCAATCCTCTTTCAGGGTTGCTCAACGGCAAAAATGACAGTTTTGTACCTTTCTCCATTTGTTCCTGAGAACTTGTACATTAGCTTTGGCAGAGCATATTTTTTGGCAATTCTTTGGTAGCTGTGTACGTGGATGCATTGGACTTGTACATGAGTGCAGTTTGCTCCTTACACACCTAACCATGATATTATGGAGCATGACTACCTTTCCAATTGTACAAGTTGCTGCTGCCCCTTCTTTTTTGGCTCCAATTCAGAGAGATGAATATATGATGCTGTACATTTTGAGCTTCTTGCATGTCTTACCTGCATTTGTTGAGGTATAGATTAAGGTTTGCCTTTGCAGCAGAAAACGTCATGGACTATTTATGAAGGTAAGTATTGCTGCACATTTGGCTCAGGGATAAATGTTTGTTATATCAAGCATTTCATTTGGGAGGGTTGTTGGGCCAAACTTTTGAGTCTTAGAATATTTGCAGTGATGAAAACAATAGTTTTGGTCCTCCTCCCCATTTAAATGGTAGCAAAAGTTTTGACAAATAAAGAAAACATTATTAGAAGTTCATCCAGTCCAACCTTAAAATTCTGAGGGACATTTACCATAAAATAGAAAGTAGATTTAACAGATTGGTCTTACTTGGAACCAACCATCCTTCCATTGTGCTGTTCCATATGCAAAATGGAGTAAAAGAAAATAGCACCAGCATGCTTCTCCTTGAGTAATTAGTCATTTATTTTTATGGATATGATATTCTTGTCTTTCTTCTGTCTGAGCTGACAATTCTGCCTCCAAATTGCTGAGTTCCTTCCCAAAGTCCTATTGTCCTCATTTTTTCTCTTCTTAATGGGCCTCCTCCTGAAGCTTATTCCAAGTCCTCCTGTATTGCTTATAAGCAAGTTTTTCTTACTGGTGAAATGTCTCTGCTACTTGTATTATTGTTAACAAAGTTTTCATCAGGTCTCCCCATGGCCTGGGATTCAACTTCAACCTTTGTTGATTCTGCCCTTTTCTTACTCCAGTTTCTCCTCTCTGCTGTGAGAGTAGCTCATTTTACTTTGTTGCATCTTATGCGGATTGTATTCTTATAGCTGATGTCATGAATTTTGGTAGGGTTCACCTTTCCTTATTGGTAAACCCACTTTTTTAATGGTTTTATTAGGTGTGGAGGTGTTTTAGACTCTTTTTTACTGCTAATTATTGTTCCAAGTTACCAAGATACATATTTGGATATGGATATGACAGAGGTTTAGAAAAGTTTGGATATGATACAATATATATATATATATAATGCCGTGAAGCAGATCTGAGAGTGTGCATGTACTACCTTTCAACTATAAGTAAATTAAGATGCTTTTAAGGATCTTTACTATATTTTGGACTTTTATAATGTTTGCTGCTCCCATTTGTATTTGAACTGGTACCAGTGTTATCAGGACTGACCATGTCTGAACTCTTTAAAGCATTTAAGTTTGAAGGCTATAAATGTCTCTAGAGTCTATACTAATATAAAGCCACATAGTGTTCTGGTTAACTTTTGATTAGTTAACCATTGAGTGAGTTGGTGTCCTAGTCATGTCTGGAAACCATTGGCTATCCAAAATTGTATAGATATTGTCTATAACCATAACATAAACAAAATCTATTAAGGATCTTTCTACCTTTTGGAGATTTGACATGTTTACTAATCGTTGTATTTGAAAGGCATTTAAACGATTTTCCCATGTGTGTATATCTATGCCATATTAGGCTATATCTAGGCCATACTTGGGACTTATTAGAGTCATATTTGGGCCTTATCCACATTGTACTCATGTTGTATCGATTGGCAATTTCTTCTACAAGTATTTATCTAGTTGCATTCTCGACCAGTTGTCTTCCACTTTTGAGATAATGAGCCACTCAAGGAACTTAAAACATAAACAATTGGATTATTTACAACCTTCTTGCTTCCACATCAAGCAGTAGAATACAACTCAAACCTTATAGCTAGGAATGAAACACGTAATGTGTGTCAACTCAGATTCATTTAGGAATTATGCAATGGAGTTAGACATCGAATTCATGAATTGTGATGCACAAGAATCTAGAAAAGATGATATTTTGCAAATATTCACTAATTAAGCATTAAGTGCGAAATACAACATACATCAATGATCACTTATTTGTAAGAAGTGTTAATTGAATATTTGGAATGGCTAAGAAGCTTTGATATTCTTTCCATCTGTAGACAATCCAACATGATTACAATTCTCGAGTTGAGGCTATGAACCAAGAAGGACACATGCACTCTCTCAGACTTTGAGGTAATGAACTCTTGCCAACAAATAACTTATAGACAACCTACATACACACTAGGTTTGGGAGAACAATCAGTGCAATCTTATATCATTGTGGCTATTAGTTGGACTCTCATTGACTTAGACATAAGTGGCATCTCCATGCTGGCCTTCTCATTGAGCAAGAGCTCTTGTGTCATTGAACAATAGCATCGATATAGGATGATTCTAAATGTTGTAGAGTTTTCTTTGATTATGACTTTCATTGTCATTCCTCCATGGATGCACGAAAACTTCTCACAGCTAGGTCGTTGTCTAATTTAATGTGAGGGGGATGATATTGAAACAATCATGAAAAGGACAAGGAGAATAAGAGAAGTGGGAGGTTGAAGAGACAAATGACAAACCACTAGACCTGAAATTGATTTATAAATTGTCATGGATATTCCACTGTAATAGTTCGTCATAACAGATATGATAAAATATTGAAATATTCACTGTGAAGGTTAATTTTCTTTGGATCTCAAATTCTTTAATTACTGGTTTTATGCTTAAATGTGAAAAAAAAAGAATAGAAAAATACTCACACACTAAACTCAAATAAGCACAAGATTTACCATGGTAAACTTGTATGTGGGAAAACCTAGCTAGAAAGCGAGATTGCTTTGCTCTCTTTTTTCTAGTATGAAAATATGCAAATACAAAGAAAGAGGTATGCTATGTGGAGTTACCTAAGACCTGGGGCTTGTCAACTCGTTGCAAAATCTTATTCCCCTCAATTCAACTCTCTAACTTACCACTCCTAGTTGATTTTCTCAATCGTGGAACAAAATACAATGACATAGAATGGAACCTCAACTCCCCTTAGCCTTTTGATATTTAACATAGTTTGATAATTGTTTAGGAGTAGGGTTTTGGCTCCCTGAACCTTTAATTAGAGTTATGGTTTTGGACCTTTTAGAATCTTCTTAAAAGTCCACACGTGGCCAACCCCATATGCATGAGTAATGGGCGCTGATGTGCCTTCCTCTTGTACCATGGTGGTCAACATGGTAAGTCAACTTGCAAGAGGCATAACATTTGCATATGAGCTCTGATTGACATAGTTTTTGCACTGTTGGAAAAGTTTACGAGTGTAGATCAATGTGAAGGGGTCTGAGCTAAAACAAATAAAGTTTTGACTCCAAAAAATGCCATTTGACCTTGCAAAATGCCTTTGGGATGTTTCAAACACCAATTTTCCAAACTCTGACTTGTTAAAATGATCTGATTCCTCTAATTTTTTCCACTTTGAAAGTAGCAAGGTAGATGAAAAATAATACTATGATCCAATCCAGATTAGAAACCTATCAGATTGAAGCTCCAGATGATCGACCTAGGGTTGGTGGATATAACTTCCTTGGAAAAGTGACAAGAAAAATGGTAGCAATGGGTGAAAGGGTTGAGAAAGAAAATATGGTTGTGGGTGCCGCATTGAAGGCAGAAGGGAGGAAACAAATGTTAGGAGACAACCACATGTCAAAGTGTTGTTTGATGAAGGAAGTGATACAATAATTGTCAAGGCCCCTATCCGAAAGATAATGGAAAAATCAAATGCCTTAATGACAATTCAATATTATCACTTCATTTGGATAGAGACATGCCCATCAAAGATAGAAACCTTGGAGCTATCCAAAGTGACCCATTAGGTGGACACAAAGAGTTATGCTAACACGCAACAAGAACTCAATTAAAGTATATGTGGATAGAGTTTTTACAGGAATTGTTAAGAGGACTTTGGGAGTTGGATAGGAGCACAATTCCCAATGCTCTTGTTCTTGAAGAAGTGTCCATATTTAAATATACTAGAGAGAACAAACACAATAGCGTGTACCCTCATAGTGCATACCTAGACATGTAGGTATGATATCCCATAAAGGACTTGAAGTGGCTTAGAGATCATATTTTGTGTGAACTTACCTAATAGGTAGAAGCTTGTGTTCAGTGGCAACATGGGCTAAGGAGACATTCTTTGGTCACAACTAGAAAAATCCATGCTTAGAATCAAAGAACTAAACATGTTTCTAAATCAATATGAACCCCACAATCATAATGGAGGTACATTTGTCATAGTATGGAAAAAGCTTTTAGCAAAGATAATAGTGCTGGTAGAAATTGTAGAGGATATGTAGAGAGCCAAGGCATTAGTGTGTGATGCCATGATAAATTGAGACAAAATCTAGGAAAGAATGGCGATGACATCCTTAGAACTAATAGGGACACAACACACATTGATAATAAATGGAGTATTTGAGAAGACATTGAAAGAGTAGACAAATAATTTCAATGTGAAATGGATATGAGTACATTGTAACAAAGCTATTGGAGCACAAAATTTGCCCAAAAGTCAATGTTGGAATTGGCAATTGTTTGAGAAATAAGATTGAGAATGAGTGTTGTAACCAAGAGATTTTAGTCATGTGCATGTAAGTATAGGTATGAATTGGATGAAAAACCTATCAGCTAAGCAACTAAAGGATTGCTTAAATCATGGGAAGTGATTTTTTTAAGCATTTGGAAGAATTAACAAAATATCCCATTTTAGAATCACTAAGGAGGAAAATAGGGACACAAGATGAAGGGTTGGAGAAGCTTGAGTAGGTTCATCTTGAGATGTTAGGTGAATAGGATGGGGTGGTGCAAAAAGTCAAGACAAAGTGGGGAAAAATATCATTAGGTGAAATGGACATAAAAAAAGAGTTTGAAAAGGAACATAATCTGAGGAAGGAAGAGGTCTCAAAGTGATAGAGTTAGTTGAGGAAAGGGAAAATCTAGACAAGGAAGAAAACAAAGAAAAAAACGAATTTGGAGAAGCAAGAAGACTCAAATGGGGAAAAGGGGACATTTAAGATAAGATAATTTATTTAAAGTTTTAACTAATCGTTGCGGGTGAGAACACCATAGGGTCTTGGGTTGAAAACCCCAACAGAGCGAAGGGCAAACAACAGCAAGAAATTCTTAGACAAACAATCTAAATGCTTATTCTACTGAACTGGGAAGAAGTGTCATTACCCGGAGGTCCTACGTTTGGGTGGATCCCACAGGGTGCAAACCCTCTGCTCCTCCTGATGCCTTTGAAACCTGTAAATTATTCAAGCAAAGCATATACAACAGTAGAAACGCAAAGCATATTCATGATATATACATTATATTATATAAATGAATGAACAATTACGCATTAATAGAAGATTTATAAAAACTTCACAATATAGATCAATGCATAAACACGATTAATATCAGGAACAAAACAACATTTCTTTATTGATGTAAGCTACAAGAAAGGTGGAAAACTACAACTTGAGTCTTCCTCCAACTCCAAGCGGAACCGTCCTCTGAATCCGTCCTTTCCTGGCCTCAACAATCTTCCTCCATTATCAGACACAAGGATATCTCAAGAAAGATGAAGGATATCTCGAAAGAGGAAACAAGGGTTTCCTAAATTTTTGGGGAGTGCAGGAGGCACAGGGATTTCATCAGGGTCGATCAGGGATCAATTAACAATAATATTAATATCTCCTTTCTTCTCCCTTAAGGCCTTCCCATGGAATTTTGTTTATAATTCTCCAAATTAGTTTTGTTTTGTTTTGTTTTGTTTGTTTGTTTGTTTGTTTGTTTGTTGTTTTCAGTTAGGAAACAGTTGGGCCACGAACTATAGGAAGTGAGTAACAGTTATAAACAGTTATAACCTGTAAATTCCACCTGAAATTAAGGAAATTTATTATTTTTAAGTGTTTTAACACATGTACGCGGGTTGGGTATATGATAACCCGCGTGTACATGCTTTTATCACAGGGAAAAGTAGCGTATAGGAAATTAAACACTATTTTCTAGATTTTGTATAAAGTCTGGAAAGGAAGGGTTGCCCTAGGCCATAATCAAAACATCAGATCTACCAACAGTGGTAAATGGTGCTATAACAGATGCCCCCTAATATATGAGGTCAGAAGGGGTACATGATGGCCAAAATGTATTAAGTGTATAGAAGGAATCATGTCGAGACCGAAGAGGAGTTCACCAGAATTCAACCTACCAAGCCAACAAAAGAGATTAGAAAGAAACTGCTGTCTGAGGCAGGCGTACCCATGCTCAGAGATAGTAAAGCATGTCCGCATGTCAGTACAAAAACGGATCCAATATGCATACAAGTATTAAGGAATTTAAAGTACATAATGGATCATCCGATCATATCCAAATAAGTACATGTCTAAATATCACATATAAAGAACTGATCAATGATGTTGAAGTATGAAGTTGATCACTGAAGCCATAAAGCTGATCCAAAAAGTACCAAGTAAAATGGTGGAATAAATAGTACTACACTACAACTCGGGTGCCAACATATAGGATGTCGCTGTAAGGAACTGCAACATATAAGGTGGATGTTGTCAACTAGCAAAAACAGGAGCAATTGACAATTGAACCAAGAAACGCTGATGCAAACCCAAGGTCTTCACCGACCGTCGTGGTACATTTCTACACAATGGGAATAAATGATCTGAAGTCAACCATGTGAGAAATCGTTTGATTACTGGTCATTGATGTATACCGTTAACAAACACGAGACTACTCACTGATAATGATGATGACAGCCAAGGTACCTAGTACAATCTAACAAGTGCAAATTAATGAGCTGTAGTCGAACACTTGGAAGAATCTATCAATCAGGAGATAATGATGTTTTCCCACTGTTGATAGCGAAGGAATTTTCCACTGATGACTGCAAACCCTAAGGTACTATCAAATGGACTCTAGATCTCTTTCTCAGAAAAATAAGCTTAAGTTGACGGGAAAAGATCTGCTAGAAGGAAGGCATTAAGGCATCCTTCATCAATCTAGTGCGAGTGTAACTCGTAGGCTAATAATGTGGAAGGAATCAGACGAATAAAGATGTAGCAACCCAATCGAAGCACGTTTATGGTGTAAACAAGATGTAGCTAGTGCACGATAGAAACCCTCTGAACCAACCAATAATGAAAGCTATCACAGAAGCGATGAATCCACCAATAGGGACAAATGGAAACCAAGGCACTGCACGAATCCCAATAAGTGAATGAACGCTGATGTCGAATACAAGGGAAACCACTCAGTCAAAGACCCACGATACTGATTGATGTTGAGCACAAAGTGACCTATCAATAATGAAAATAGGGTCAGGGTGCGGCTCTAGATCTGCCTTCAGAGCAATTTGTCGCAGTAAATAAGAGCAAGACCCGCCATCAAGAAGTCAATGGAGACCTTCTTAAACCAGCATGAGCTAAGGACCAAATAGCTGATGTGATAACGAACATGACTCTGACAACTAGGGATGGCCCACTGAAAAAAAGGTCAAGAGACACCGCAGAGAGGCCAACTCAGGTTTACTTCCCTTGAACAAAAGCACGACTCAACTGTGACTACATGGCATCATATGATAACTTTGTATAAGTTTGTCATGCAGGAGGCATAAGAAAACTCTCCATATGATTGGAAGAGATAACCAATTAGAGGAGCACTGACTCAATAACAAGATTAAGGCTCTCTTAAGTCAAACTAAAGCCCATCCCAATGGAGGAAAGACTTATTTTTTGAGTGCTTTGTTCAAGGGCGACACAACTGACTCTAGTTGCCATCAAATATGGAAATAATGACCTATTCCCGCTCCTTTTTGGGATAGTATATAATTTTGTCTTTTTCATTTTATGAAGCCTGAAAAAGAATAAAGAATGCTATAGTACAGTGGAAAGAACGAGTGTCAGAAAGCAGATGCTCTAGTTCTTGGGAGGGGAATATTCCTATGCTTAATGCAAGGTGGCGAAACTGGTCAATGACACTCAATAGAATGTTCTTTCCACAGGTGAAAGGGTGCTTCAAGTTGCAGAGGCCAAGTGATTGCAAGGTTGATTTTGTAGAAGACATGGTCAAAAAGTGGCTTAAACACGAGTCCAAGTGAAGCCGGCTCAAGGCCAAAAGGTGCAAATAGTCAATATGTAATGCAACAATACAACTCAACGCAAAAGAGCCTCTAGGGTATAAAGCTAGAAAATAGCAAAGAAGAATGAGAATGAGTCTCCAACGCACAAGTCACTGTGAGACTAAAGAGGACTCTCGAGCCTACTCAATATAATAGCATGGGTAACATATGTCAACGAGGATCTAACTAAGATGCCCATATAAAGGTTGGCTCTACCATCACGTCACGATTTTAAAAGTCGGCAAGTGAAAATAGTTTGTGAATCAAGACATGATGGGGTCGACCATATGGAAACAATATCACAGTATGGAGGCTAGTATGCAAAATGCAATGGAAAGTGATATTCCCTAACCTATATGTCAGTAAGAAAGCAATACCTGCCATGACGGGTCTGCAATCATGGGACTGAAGCGATTTCTCAAAAAAGTCTCCAAAATATCCTGTAAAAACAACCCATTCCCGACATTGTAAGCCAAAAGGTCAAAAAGTCCATAAGATAAAAATCAACTTTAGAAAAAACAATTTTCATTTTTCAACCTATATAAGGAATTTTGGACTCACATTTTTGTCATTTGTGTTTTTAGCAAGGAGTTGTGGAGAAAAACTCAAACAAACTTCTTCTATCAAATTCAACCGTTCAAATTGCTTCAAATCTTCCAGGTAACCCTTTAATCATGCTTTTGATAAATTTTTATGCTTTCTAGATGTTTTTTCATAATTTTGACCGTAGGAAATTATGTTAAAAATTTCAACTCTACGTACACGTAGGTTGGATACTGGTAACCTACGTATACATGGGCTCTACACACGACTGTGTAAAAAGCGAACCCGCGTGTGCGCAAGTAAAAAATTTCAAACATTGATTTAATGATTTGAAACATCTTTTTTGGTAGGATGACAATTACCTGGCGCGAAAGGGAGCATAGTGCCATTGATAACCAAGTAATGGAGGATCAAAACGCCTTAGATGCTTTGAGAAATCGTGGTTTGTTAAAATTCTTCAAAATGCAAAACATGAAGGCGAATACTTGATTACTTGAGTTGCTGATTCACTACTGGAGTGCAGAAGATAATGTTTTCATGATTGATCAGATGCCCTTGAGGATCAAGGTAGAATACATTTATTTCATTATAGGTCTTTCTCGAAGGGGAGAGAGTGTGCACTCTACTGGCAGGACGAGAGGTAGTCTCAGTGTAGAAGACTACGTCCATATATACTATCCTGGCAACCTTGAAAATGTTGGAAGTCAGATTCCAATCAAGTATGTAGAGAGTTTATCATTGAAAATCTTACTATTTACCATATCCAGGGTAAACGGTTCTGCTGCTCTACATCAGGCTTCACGTGTGTCCATGAGCCTAAGAGTGGATTGCCTCACTACTGTCTTTGATTGGTGTACACCTCTGCTGACCAACATGAAGAAACAACTCACTTCCATTCAGAAGAGTCAGACGAAGAATTTTCGGATACGACATTATCTTATGCTCGTTCTTTTTGGAGAGAGTACCTGGGCTTCGTCCCAAGGTATTATCTACCATCAGTAGCCCGAGAGATTCGCGGATGGGAAGATGGGCTGACTTGATGAAACACCTAGGGGGTGGTGAGGTCCCTAGGACGACTTTTGATGACGAGTTTTTCCTTTGGTGGGATCAACAGGTCATTGCAGTCGACGACTACCCCTACGCTGGCATGGATTTCCGACGAGATCTAGATCTAGTATTGCCACCAGATGCAACATGGGGTGCCATAGGTATAAATGATTTTTGAATTTTTGAATTTTAAGATTTTTTTGGATTTTTAATATAAATGAATTAAAAATATTTTTGATGAGACAAGACACTTACAAAATTTATTGATCATGTTTCAGATGTGGGACCAGTGAGACCTGGCAAATTTCCTCGACATAGGGGTCATGGAAGAGATGTCGATGGGGCTGCAACTGAGACTGAGAGAGTTCTCCATGCAGTCCAAAGGAACTTGGCGAGATTGACTCACCAAGTACCCATGGTGGCCATAAAGGACTTACCATAGGAGATGCAATGTCGCATGGTAGGAGTACCATGGGATTGGGTGTGACTATTTTGGCGTGTGGCTAATGCCGTCGTTTACTTTCTAATTGCTCATCCTGGGCAAGATCGTTAGATAAATGATCATATCTTTTTATGATTAGACATGATGATGGACATAAGCCCAGATTTTGTAGGGCATTTTGTCTTGATTTTTGTATATTATTTTGGCCACAAACACTCTATCTATATACAAATGATTTTATGATGATCATATATACAGATGATATTTCGATTATTTTTTATGTTTTTAATTTGATGCTTGATTAGCAATAGAATATGCTAAGGAATTTTCTGATTGTGGAATGTGAACAAATGTGGTGTAAACAAATGATCATTGCAATAACCGCACTCTTAGAAATTGACAATACAAATAGGGATCTCGTACCCGATAGATGTTATTCGGTTGAGATACCACCAGTGGTGAATCTAAATAGACTACTAACGAATCAATATTAAGAGATATCGCTTTAGATAGTAAATTAATGACAATAGTATATTCGACAATATTATTCGAAGCAGGACCGATACATACCCTCTCAAAACCATTGACTGACCAAATGGATAATAAATCACCCAAGCTGCGCAAGCAAGATTCCAGGTGTGTCTACTGGCACCATCAACGAACCTTAGATATATCAAATCATCCATCAATACCTGCCAAAGTAGATCAAAAATATCGACATCACTAAAACTGATAGATAGATATGTACAATCATACAATATATACAAACAAGTAAATGCTTGGCTGAAGCCTAAGCAAAGTACTTCTTAAGGTAGAGCCCATTTATGGGCTCCGCCAACTTGTTTCCTTCAAATTCAATCAATTCATAAGCCCCCCTTTATAAAATTCGCTTGACAATAAAGGGACCGTACCACATAAACTTGTCTGCCCCCAATGCATCTTTGTCTTAATCGTAGACCAAGACAAGGTCGCCTTCAGAAAAATTTTGAGGACTGACAACTTTATCATATTGAGTTTTTACTCTCTTTTTATGGGCTTTGTTTATTGTGGCAACATTTCAACGCTACTCATTAAGATACTCCAAATGCACGAGGCATTCTTTGAGACTAGAAGTCTCAGGAAGAAGTTCAACAACCAGTTTAAGGGAAGGAATTTCACATTCAGCAGGGAAAATAGATTTCAACCCGTAAACTAGTTGAAAGGGAGTAAAACCAATGGAAGTCTTAACTAACGTTCATATGCCCAAAGTGCCGGATATAATATGATGTGCCAATTGGACCTAGCTTTGTTAATCGTCCTTTGCAAGATGATTTTAAAGGATTTGTTCACTGCTTCGACCTGCCCATTGGCCTGAGGATAATACGGAGACGAATGCTCTTGTCGGAAACCCAACTTGAGAGCCAATTCAGACATCAGTTGATTTTGGAAATGACTTCCATGGTCAGCGACAATATCTTTAAGAATACCAAACCGGGGAATAACTTAATTGAAGAGAAACAAGGCCGTTGTTTCACTGTCATTCTTGAAAGTAGGCATGGCCTCAGCCCACTTAGTAAAGTAGTTTACGACCACGATGATATACTTTTGATTTCCTACCGAAGGCAGATTACAAGTAGTAAAATCAATGCCCCACTTTGTGAAAGGACCAACGATGATAACAGGGAAAAGAGGAGCTAGATGTGCACACATTTTCTGAGTGTAGACATGACAAGGATGGCATCTCTTGACCACCTTAATACAATCTTTGAAGATCTAAGGCCAAAAGTAGCCTGCTCGCAATTTTTTTGTGTGCTGTAGCAAGTCGAGATAGATGACTGCCACAAGCTCCACTGTGGCAATCATTAAGCACTGACTCAACCTCTTCCAAGGTTAAACAACATCTAAGGATTGAATCAATCCCGCGACGACATAAGGTAACATAATTCTTAGCGAGGTGACGCAATTTTATACACTTGTCCTTGGAAACAGCGGGCAAAAACTTCGAACTCTGGAGATATATAATGATATCTCCATACCAAGGATCTTGTGAGGAAATAAGAAATAGATGTTCATCAAGAAAATTTTCCTCATGAATGATTTCTTCCTCGCAAGGCAGCTCCGATATCAACTCTGCAAATACTAAAGATTTTTAGATTTAGCTGACATGAATTCGAGGTCGAATTCTTGCAAAATGACAATCCATCTATTATATTTGCCCCCAATCACTCTCCCACCGAGAACAAAATGAAATGGATTGACGGCTGCTAAGACGAACGTTTTTCGAAGCAGAATATAATGTCGAAGCCGTTGGACAACATGGACAGCTGCCAAAGCTAATTTATCGATGGGATAATAGTGCAATTTAGGACCTACCAAGCCTCGACTTAGATAGTAGATTACATGCTCACATAAGACATCATCTTCCTGAACCAGAACTATGCCAATGGTTGATTCCGCTGGAGCGAGATACAAGAGGAAAATTTTGCTATAATCTGGTGGACTCAACAAAGGAGCAAAGGTTAATGCTTTTTTCAAAGCATCAAAAGATCGTTGCGCAAAATCATCCCATAAAAATGGGACCCCTTTCTTAAGCAATCACATAAATCCTTTCGTGATATCGGCATAATTGGCTATAAATCTCCTCAAGAATTTTTCTTTTCTTTGGAGACTCTAAAGTTGACGTATGGAAGACAAGGTAGGCAACTGAAGTATTGCTTCAACCTTGAAGGGATCTACAGGAATCCCCTCTATTGACACAATGAATCTCAACAATCGAACAGATGTGACTGTGAAAACACATTCGGATTCAACCGGATTTTATAAAAACGACATCGCTCAAAAATCAATCGAATATTTTTAGGATGATCAATTCTCTTTCGAGAACAAGCAACTAAATCATCAAGATATGCTTTGATAATGTGCTTGATGTCTTGAAAACCGTAAGACATGACCCACTAAAAAGTAGCTCCAACGTTTTTGAGGTCAAAAGGCATCTTTCTGTACGCAAACGTACCCCAGGGAAAAATAAAAGTTGTCTTGTGCTAATCTTCTGGACGAATGGTAATTTTATTATAACAAGAGAATCCGTCCATAAACAAAAAAATATCATTAACTGACTTAGAAGATGTGTGGGAGTCACTCAGAGAATAATCCATCTAATCAACCTTTGCAATTCTCCCTTCATGAGGAAAGAAAATGATGGAAAATAATGATGATTCAATGGCATCCATCTCATAAATCCAATTCCTGCCTAAAAGGAGGTTGTAATCTAGGTTTGCATCGACTATTTCTACTTCAATATTTACCACCTTTCCCCCAACACAGATGGGAAAGATTGGAATAATCCTACACGGCCTATGAGAATGACCATCAAATGCTGTCAACAAAGTTGGTGAAGGAACAACTTGAGGCGATCCAATAGCCTTCCAACATGACATGGACATTACACATGTGGAAGCTCCCTCATCGATAACAATTCGAAAGATATTGGTTTTTCGATATATAGACTTTATATCGAAAGCCATATGATGCGGGAGTCTCTTCTTGATGTTTGACATATCAAATGTCATCAGAAGAGAATTTTTTGGATCAAATGCTCCAATCGCAGTGAGTAGTACACTCCTTTGCACGGGGCATGACTGGAGTACCTCTAACGCTAACATAGCACAAGTACTCTAAGCCAGATCTTCTACAATTGAGTAGTTTTGGGCTGCCCTAGCATTAGGGTTAATGGTCGAGTGTTTTGCGGAGCCTTTTGGCATCCGAGGTATAGACTCAACAGAGGGCCTCTCAATATGGAGTGGCTCTGAAATATCAAAAGCAAATGTAGCCTTTAATGAATCTGATTCACCATAATCACGAGATCGTGTAGCAATGTCGATATGTGAACTCATCATGTAGACATTTTATGTATTATCCCCTTCCTGGTTGCCCCCTGCGGGGGTACCAGTGCTAGAGTTCATGCCAGGAAGTAATTGCTGCCCTTGGGGAAAAGGGTTAGTGAGAACAACCTAAGAGCTAGAAGTCCTTGCTGAACTAATAAGAGCTGAGCATCTTAGATCTTAGGGTAGATATGAGTCAAATGATCTCCATTGCATAACTTGCATGGAAATTTAACTTTTTTCTTAGACTCCTTTCTAACCCCTCTGGCATCATTGCTGGGTTTGTTTGCATTGCCCTTCCGATGTTGGTTCTTTTTCTTACCTTGTCCTTTCTTCTTCCCATCGGATTGTTGGTTTCCTTTGGGGTTAGAAGTTTGGACAACATTTATAGACGTAGGTTGAGAAGGCATAGGCACCGACGACGATGCCTGCATAGAAGAAGCAGTTTGTAAAGGCAATCACTGCAATTGATTCAACAAGTTAGCTGTGTTAGCATCGATCGATCCGACTAGCCCGTCAGCATAGGGACCTGGCTTTGGCTTGGCTATATCAACTTTGGACCTAGGGGCATCTGGCAAGATTTTTTGAAGAACCCCAGATTGGGAATATATAAGTTCTAACGGTTGGGCCCTAAAAATACCCTGTTCTTCGGTGAACACACCAGAGAGCGACACATCCTTAGAGATCTCGGGTTGTAAAGATTTAGGAAACCATTCGAGAGGGAATTATTGTGTAATATCGACTTTAATGAGCCTCTTCCTTCTCCTCCATTCTTGGATGTGATCTGAAATGTGGGTTGCCTGATGCTGGTGAAAATTAGCCAAAAGCTCAGTTCCAACATCATAGGAAACAGGGAACGGAAAATGGTTCAAAAATATGGTAGCCAAATCATTGAAAGAAGCGAAGGTGCCCCTTGGAAGTTCAATGTACCACTTAGCCGCATTTTCAGTTAGGGTACGTTGGAATAATCTCAACATGATTAAATCATCTATTAGGGAGTTTGATGAACACCATAAGTGGAAAGTGGTTACATGGTCACCTATATTTTCACCAGCTTTCCCTTCAAATTTAGGTTTATCTGAGGGAAGTTTGGTTGGGACCGAAGGCCAAACTGGTTTATATCTAATCGGATCATTAATCAATTTAGAAAGATTTGTCAAGTTTAATGTTGCCAGGAAAGGTAGTCGCGGAGGACCCTAAGGATTCCACCCAGTGTGAGCGGAATTCCAACGTTATGAAAAGAATGCCCTGGATTTGTGAAGGCACCAGGTTGCCTAAAGTAACTTGTAGACCCAATTGAACCATAAGGAGCTCCTTGTGGTCCATAAAAAATCGGAGTTCGACCAACTCTTGCCGAAAAATTTCCGTAGCTAGTAAAATTGCTCCCTAGAGAGGTGTTAAAAGGGGTAGAGAGCCCTTGGTAAGGGTTCCATGCATGAGCGTAGGGAGAAAAGTTCTGGAATGAACTGACATAAGAATATGACATATTCCCCTGTTGGCTGAAGTAAGATTGATTCCCGGCTCCAGGTCCACTAACTATAGGGTTTGTCCAACCTTGAAAAGGATTATAACTTTGACTCGTAGAGGGAAAAGGTACTGATCCTAAAGATGGGTTGGAATGTGGTATATTACCACTTTCAAAATGGAAACCCTAAAAAGACGTTGACCCACTTGCCATGGAAGTCATGGATGTGGAGGCAGCTAATGAAATAATTAACGGAACCGAAGGAATCACGCTGGTCGACATTCCAAAAGGGAAAAAACCAATGCCAGAGGAAAAAGCTTGAGTACTTCCACTCGAAGATGGAAAGGAAGTAGAGCTAAATATAACAATGCTAGGAGTAATGGAAGGTATATAAATCGTTCCTCCTCCTTGTACAGATACAAGAGTTTTCATACTAGTAGCACTAATGGTGGATGCCATGCTTCCAACAGTGGTCATTGAAAGAAAAGATCGATATAAACCTGGGCTTGAAGGCCTGTTGGTTGGAGTCCCGACGTACAATAAAACGTCTGGGTGATCAGGAGGAAGAGGAGAATTAGGAGTGAAAAGAGACTCTTGAAGCTCTTCGACCTCAATAATGTTTTCCGACTGGAAGAGGACTCTAGAAAGAACTGGAGTGTTCCTCTCCAACTCTCTACTTGTACCAGGTATATCTTATGAATCAATAACTGCAACCAGAGGATCAATCTCTGATGCATCTACTGCCACTAATTGAAAATCACTAGCAGAGTTGCTCCTACACCTTCGAGGAGAAGGCTCAGGACTCATAGGTGAAAGCCCACAGAGTCTCCTAGACCGACGAACCTATCGATCAACCACTTTTAGTTATTTTTAAGATATCTAATTAAAGACAAAAAAGTCATAAAGCTAGACCAACTAGGAGCAAAGAGCACTCTCTAAAAATCCCTACAGAGGTAGTCAATCAAACTACTTTCAAGTATTTCCGCTCCGGGTGACGAGTATTAGACACCAAAATACAAGAAAATGAAAATCAAGGACCTTCCGAAAATAGTCTGGGGTAATGACGACCCAGGCCTGCTAGAGAAGGTATCGGAAGTAGTTACGCCAACCTCTAGACAACAGCCTTTGTCGGTGCAAGCACCCAAGCTTCACAACAGTACCCTCCAGAAGTACTGAAGAATGTGATGCAACGTTTGTCTCAGGTGCCATGGGATTCCCCTTTACAGCGACCTATGAGATCCCTAGGAAAGGTAACTATGGGCACCAACTCATATCAAAAGTCGGGCATAACAGTCGTGAGGCGGGATCCAACAAGTAGGAGAGGGGCTATCTCTCTTCCTTGTCTTCACTCTCCCTCGTGCTTAACTCCCAGTCATGGAGATTTCCTGGTCTTTCTACCGATATTGGATTTCGCTCGTTATTCAACTTCTATGTTTGATAATTTGAGTGGTCTTGGAGAGTTAATTCTCCACTCACCTATTCCAAGGCCCTAATGAACCTAAACTTGTTGTTGTTTGTTAATGACAAAAATAAAAAGTTTTAGTTCATTTTATTAAATTGCTTGATTTTAGAGGGCTGTTATTTAAGTAAAGGGTATTAGAGTGAAACTGATGATATTTAGGACACAAAAGAAACCAATAAAAACTTAACTATATGCATGCAGTTATTTTCTTTCGATGAAGAGGGATTTCTACTTGGGTTCTACGAAAAACTTATATAAGTAAAATATTTTTCTTTTCTTTTCTAAAACACTCCACACACACTCAAAATCTAAAAAAACTAAGAATTCTTATGATGCAAACTAACTTAATGAAAATTTAAATGACGATGCAAGATCCTAAAAACACTCATACTAAGCAAATCCGCTTCTTTATGGAGTCAATAAGTCAACTTGATAGTAAAGAGGGAATTTTTTTTTAAAAACAAATTTCCCTTAAAAGCAAGCAAAACAAATTAAAAAAGATCACAATTGCTCAACAAGTAAAACAAAAGCAACCAAAAGCCAAAAGCTTGGAAAAAAGAAAAGAAAAAGCAATGTTTTTGTGTTTTTCTTTTAAGGAAGCTAAAGAAACTGTTGCGGTCACGAAAAGCACTACTAAATTTGAAAGATCAAAAAGAAGCATAAGGAGTCCTTATACCTTGCACGTTATAAAACTCATTAATAAATGAAACTTGAAACAAGAAGGACTACAAACTCGCACAAACTGATCCGAACAACAGTAAAAGGCTTCAACAAATTGACAAAATGTCAAGAAAGAAAAACTTTCAAAATTGCCAAAGAGACACTCAAAAAACACGAAAAGCAACAAGGCCAATCAAAAGGAAAAACAAAGCAAGGCAACTTGAAATCTAGGTTACAAACAAAATCGAAATCAATTTCTTTTTCTGGAAAACCAGAACATCCAAGAACTTCAGACAGAAGCATTGAACCCAAGATACAAACCAAACACTTGCTCAAAAAGCAATCCTAGCCCAACTAGGATTTTCACTGAGAAGGAGATTTGAAAAAAGAAAACTTGTAAGAGAATAGAGTTCTTCAAATAATGGATGACCATAAAACAATGGAAATCACCAGGCAACAAACTTAACTAGGCAAAAAGATTTGAAAAAACAATTCAAAAAATTGTATACGTGATCGTGTAAAGACACAGAGCGTGCACACACATTTCTAACACAAGAAACTCGCGTTTATATGAGTTTGTTTGAGGAAAATTGCGTGTATACGTGACTGTAACCCAAGAAAAAAATGTATACAAGGCTCAATTAAGAAGACAAAATCAAGGTCTGATCCAGAAGACAGAGTTGATGCCTGGGAGGCTAATAAGTCAAATAACACTGTAAAAGCCAACGATCAAGAAAATAAACCTCAATCGAGAACAAACAACCCAAACCAGGAATAACAAGAATGTTATCCCCAGCGGAGTCACCAGTTCTGTTGCGAGTGAGAGCACCCTAGGGTCTTGGGTTGAAAATCCCAACAGAGTGGAGTGCAAACAACAACAAGAAATGCTCAGACAAACAATCTAAATGCTTATTCTACTAAACTGGGAAGAAGTGTTCTTAATTGTAATATCAATATCTCCTTTCTTCTCCCTTAAGGGCTTCCCATGGAGGTTTATATATACTTCTGCAAATTAGTTTTTACAGCTGGGAAATAATTGGGCCACGGGCTATAGGAGGTGAGTAACAAGTAAAACTTATAAACTCCACCTAAAATTAAGGAAAATTATCATTTTGAAATGTTTTAACACATGTACACGGGTTGGGTATATGATAACCCACGTGTACAAGCTTTTATCACAGGGAAAAGTAGCATATAGGAAATAAAACATTGTGTTTCTGATTTTGGACCAAGTGTGGAAAGGAAAGGTTTCCCTAGGCCATAATCAGAGCATCAAATCTACCAAGAGTGGTAAAAGGTGCTATCATTAGAGTATCACTAGAGTTGATATAGCTTGGGAGTGTAAAGATAATTCCTATATAAAGAAAGATACAAAAGCATAATTAAAAATATGATCTAATATCTACAAGCCAAGAGTAAAAACCAAAACACAATGAATAATGGAAATTTGTCTTAGAAGTGAATATGGTAACATAGATATGTTGGCACAAATTAACTCTAAGGTCAAGGTTTGCGAAAAGCTCCCCTAACATTTGAGGTTGAGACAAGAAATCTTTGAATATACGATTGCCTGAAAGAGTAGTTGGACGGAGACTTAGAGTGATAGAGTATGTTGAGGAAAGGGAAGACTCGAACAAGGAAGAGAAGACAAAAAAGTAAGACTTTGAGAAATAAGAAGACTAAGATAAGGAAAAGGGGACATATAAGATAAGATAATTTTATGAATATTCATCTAGTGAGCATAGAAACAAGGAAATTGTTACGAACATAAATTCAATAAAATAAAAATAAACATAAATAAATATAAATAAATAATGAAATGAATATTATGTTAAATAGTCATTAGTTAAGTGAAAAGGCATGCCCAGTCACGAAAGGACACCTGCTTAGGTATATATGTGGGTCCTCATTGTAACATTCGTCATTATTTGTACACACACACACACACATATTATTAAAAATACCTCATGTATTTTTACATTCAAGCCAATAAGCTATCGGTTTTGTTGCTTTAGTGGTATCAGAGCCATGTCACACAATATAATCATGCGAGTGTTTGAACATTGTTCACCGCACAATATGCCATTATGTTCATGTCTGGAATTCATGGAGCAATTTAGTAAAATTCAAGAATCATTTCAACATTTAGAAAAATCATACGCAAAAGTTAAAGAGTGTCGAAAGGAAATCAATAATAAGGAAGATAATAGCGACAATGAATGAACGAAACAAAGTGAATAATTAGATGATTACAATGTTGAAGATGAAGATGTTGCAAAAAATGATCAAGATGATGATTCCAATGAAGCTAATGTAGATCAAGATGATGATTCCAATGACGCTAGTCTTGATATGGATGAGAATGACATAGATCAAGATCATAATCCAAATGAAAATGATGATGATGAGGTTTTTGTTATTATATCTAAAGAAAGAACAAAACCTCTGTCAACAGAGGCAACAAGGGCAGTCAACGGTAACATGAATGAAACCAAAAGTCAAAGTGGATACATGACAAATGTAGGTGAAAGCAAGGAAAAAAATGAATCTCCAGAAATTATTCGTGAAGAATCACTAAATTCTGCAAAAAATAAGGTTATGACAATTCCAGATTATGACGAGAATATAGGTGTTCTTAAAAATAAAGATGAGCCTACTAGCCGAAAGACTTTTGAAGAAGCCGAAAAATATGATGAAAATGGAATTATACACATGCCTTTTCACTTAAGGGATGGGAAAGAACAAAAACAATTTGAAATTTTTATAAGTGGTCTTGATAAAGAAGTTGATGAAGAAGAATTGAAGAAAGTTTTGGGTACAATTGGTGAAATTAATTTAATACAGATGTCTAAGAACCCTCCTTCTCAAGATAATAATAATGACAACACAATATTGAGTCCAAAGTTAGGTGTCAAGGTTATTTCTGCCTACATTAAGGTGTTGAGCACTAGAGATATGACGGATCTCTCGAATGAATTGGATTTTAATTACCAAAACCTTTTAGATTATTACAGTCCAATTGGAGCTTTGAGGAAGGGAACAAGTATCTGGATGAAGCAACTTCTTGGGCACCTGCCTTATGTATTTTGAAGTAAATGGTTCAAGGATGTGTAGCTAATGCATTTTTCTCTGGAAATATTTTTGCAATTGCTTTGCTGCAAAATATATATCACTGGTTTTGCAGTCCATAGTCAAAGCTACATGAACCAGCTCTTCATTAAGTTCTACAAAAGGTTATGCAAAAAGTATTTGCTCTACTAATAGCAGAATTTTGCAAACTTGGGGCAACCATCATCTATGCAGGTTTCTCCAGAATCATTATTGATACGGGGAAAGTGAATGTAATAATAGTGCAAGGTTATTGTGAATACCTTCTCAAAACCCTTCAAAGCAGGGAACTTTTTGAATGGATTAAGCTAGAGCCTCAACATTTTTGGCACTCTTTCTTATTCATGGACCAATATAACTATGGGGGAATTTAGGCAAAATTTGTCATCTTCATTAGTATCTTATCTGCATTTAGTTGTGCAAGCTTGGTGGATGAGGGCCTTCGACACTTCAAATGCATGGGTCAAGATTATGGCATTGTGCCTACCTTGGAGCAATGTGCTTGCATCGCTGATTGTCTTGGTCGAGTTGAGCACATGAAAGAGGCACTCACCTTTATTAGGCAAATGCCAATAGAACTTGATGTTGTTGTGTGGGGCGAACTGCTTGGTACCTGCAGAATTCACCACAATATTAAGCTGGGAAAATATGTTGCTTTGCTACAACATATATATCACTGGTTTTGCAGTCCACAGTCAAAGCTACATGATCCAACTCTTCATCAAGTTCTACAAAAGGTTATGAAAAAAGTATTTGCTCTACTAATAGCAGAACTCTGCAAACTTGGGGCAACCATCATCTATGCAGGTTTCTCCAGAATAATTATTGATACAGGGAAAGTGAATGTAATAACAGCGCAAGGTTATTGTGAATACCTTCTCAAAACCCTTCAAAGCAGGGAACTTTTTGAATGGATTGAGCTAGAGCCTCAACGTTTTTGGCACTCTTTTTTATTCATGGACCAGTGTAATTGTGGGGGAATTCATGAAAAATATTTCATCTTCATTAGTATCTTATCTGCATGCAGTTGTGCAAGCTTGGTGGATGAGGGCCTTTGACACTTCAAATGCATGAGTCAAGATTATGGCATTGTGCCTACCTTGGAGCATTGTGCTTGCATAGTTGATCATCTTGGTCGAGTTGGGCACATGAAAGAGGAACTCACCTTTATCAGGAAAATGCTAATAGAACTTGATGCTGTTGTGTGGGGGGCACTGCTTGGTACCTATAGAAATTTGCCACAATATTAAGCTGGGAAAATATGTTGCTTTGCTGCAACATATATATCACTAGTTTTGCAGTCCACAATCAAAGCTACATGATCCAACTCTTCATCAAGTTCTACAAAAGCTTATGCAAAAAGTATTTGCTCTATTAATAGCAGAATTCTGCAAACTTGGGGCAACCGTCATCTATGTAGGTTTCTCCAGAATCATTATTGATACAGGGAAAGTGAATGTAATAACAACTCAAGGTTATTTTGAATACCTTCTCAAAACCCTTCAAAGCATGGAACATTTTGAATGGATTGAGCTAGAGCCTCAACGTTTTTGGCACTCTTTTTTATCATGGACTAGTATCACTGTGGGGGAATTTAGGCAAAATATTTCATCTTCATTAGTATCTTATCTGCATGTAGTTGTGCAAGCTTCGTGGACGAGGGCCTTCGACAGTTCAAATGCATGAGTCAAGATTATGGCATTGTGCCTACCTTGAAGCATTGTGCTTGCATAGTTGATCGTCTTGGTCGAGTTGGGCACATGAAAGAGGTACTCACCTTTATCAGGCAAATTCCAATAGAACCTGATACTAGTGTGTGGGGGGCACTGCTTGGTACCTGAAAAATTCATCACAATTAAGTTGGGAAAATATGTTGCTAAACCTCTTATTAAATTAGAGCTTGATAATGTTGCAAATTATGTACTATTTTCAAACATATATGCTACAGATGGAAGGTGGGATGAAGTGATGAAGGTGACAATAGTGATTAAAGACACTTAATTGAAAAAGAGTCCAGGATGCAGTTGGATACAACAACTTGACTCGGATAATCCCTCAGTCTCACAACAAGCAAGGAACAATATTTGCCTCCGCACTGCCTCATATCTCATGACTGGAGATACAACGATTGTCTTTCGCTTTGGTAGTCGCTTGGAACATTGAATGATCAAAAAGGCATCACCTTGCCACTCGTACATCATCTGTTCGATGTCCTTGTCCCTATTCAACGCATCCCTGTTCCAAGCCCTGGTGCCATCCTTGCTTCTGCACGTTGCTCATTTTTCTGATAGGAGACCCTACCTGACCGCTCCAACAATGCTGCACTCTACCGTCTGCTACAATCGTCCTTGCTGTCTATTCTGCATTCCTATTCCTATCGTGTTCCCCATCCATTCCACGATGTTTTCCAAATCTTCGTCACACTGTTCCTTCGACGCTGTATGCTGACCATTGGTGAGTGCTCATTGTCGATGGCATCGTATCATGGTCTAGGTTACGACATTTTATCATGGTCCAGGTTGAGTGACGTAGTCAACAGGGACCCCGAACCAATGCATATGTTTATCATATCCCATTCAATCACATTTTTTCTTAGACAAAAAAAAATCAAAACTATATTAAGGTATTATAATATAGTTTCAAGTATTGTTATATAATAAATTCATTTAATATAAACTATATTATATAAATTTAATATAGTTACTAAATAAATTTAAAAAAAGAAAGAAAAGAAAAAAAATTCATATATATATATATATATATATATATAATAAAAATGAATTATTATATAAGCTAAGCCACCAGCGACATCAAGTTACAAATCCTAGGATGATAAAACGCAGGGTGAAGAATTTTTTCAAGGTTAAGATGAATGAAATTGCCAACAATAAGCTTTGAGGACAAAGCTTCTGAAGGAAGGGGTAATGTTATGAATATAAATTCGATAAAATAAAAATAAACATAAATAAATAAAAATAAATAATGAAATGAGGATTATGTTAAATAGTCATTAGTTAAGTGAAAAGGCATGTATAAAAGACATGCCCAGTCATGAAAGGGCACCTTCTTAGGTATATATGTGGGTCTTCATTGTAACATTCATCATCACTTGCATATATATATATATATATAAAATTACAAATACCTCATGTATTTTTACATTCAAGCCAACAAGCTATCGATTTTGTTGCTTCACCAATGGGATTGATGAGTATCAATATAATTGATACAATGTGGGAGTGCAAAGACAAATCCTATATAAAGAAAGATACAAAATCATATCTAAAAATATATTTGATATCTACAAGCCAATACTAAAAAACAAAACACAATAAATAGTGGAAATGAGTCCAAGAAGTGAATCTGGGAACATAGGTGTGCAAGCATTGAGCAATCCCAAGATCTGGGTTAGCCAGTAGCTTCCCTAACATTTGAGGTCAAGATAAGGAACTATCTAATAAATGATTTTTTGAAAGAAGAGTTAGAGGAAGTATTAACTGTGCAATGTGTTGTTATCTAGAGTAGTGTTTAAAAAAATGGTTAACTTAGACTTGGACTTGATTGAGTTGACCAAGTCAATCCTAAACCATATTGACTTAGCCTTGTAAAGAGTTTAGGGACCGGTTTGGTAGGCAATCAATTGAGTTGATGTGCAATTCAAGTGGTTTGGTACCCTTACCCACCACTAGTGCACAACCCCATTGGAGATTTTTTCTCCTAGATTTGTCTTTAGCTGACAATGAACAACCCCTGACAGCCACCAATGTAGCCGATAGATGGGTGAGTTGATCTATACTCCCCGAGCTAGTCATATCCTCCCTCGCCCATCTGTCGAGAGCGTATGTTTGAAGGTTGGCCATCCAATCCTAAAGGTATGTCTTACATTGTGCAATCAGGTGCTATGCTTGTTTTTCTCGAGGCACATTGGATATGGATTATTGGATGACTTGGAAGGAGGAATGGTTTTCAATGTAGTCTTCTTCTATCACCTTAAATTTGTGGGTGGGGGGTCAGGGGGGAGGGTTAATCCTCAACCCTAGTCCCGTGGGATCTCTCCTATTGCCTTATAGCTTCAGGATGGACATTACTTGGGAAACCCTAATTTTGGTGGCGCAACCTTGTTTTCCCATTTCACACTTTTCATCCCCCTCCGCACATTACATGCTCTATTGCATCATCTTCCCTCTCTGGGTCCACATGACCACTAGGTCCACAAGGCTTTGGTACACCCCCTCCCCTTGTCCACATGTTTGGATCGGGCCTAGAAATGTTTCCTTAGAGATTGATGCAACTAAAAAAAAAGATTATAAGCATATCATGGCCCCCTCGAGTGACCCCCACATCATTAAGGAATCCATGCATGTACCAAACCCTAGTGGGCAATGAACTGCCCCACCTTAAGTGGGTAATCATTGCATACATCAAACACAACAAGCTCTCATCTCCTAGAGCCCCGAGCAGTATAATAAAATAAAAATCAAGAAAAGGCAAAAGACAAATGAAGAAGGGTGGAAAAAAAGGATGAGGTAACTCATGTACCACAATTTCTCCCTCCTACATATGTACACCCAAATATGTGGACACCCCTCATCATTACCACCCTTGAATCCATCGCATTTGGCCTTGAGACCCCTGTGTCCCAATCCACCTCATTATCGTCCACATTACCCCTATCACTTGAAGGGTGTACCTTGGACATGTATTTCCATTTAGGGGTTGGGAACACTTAATAAAGTTTCTTATTAGCCACTCCTACTTAGGGAGGTAACATTATTACATGTTCAAAGCCCCAAATTTGGAAGGGAAGGCCACTATAAAGTCTCATTTATGCCCTTGATTAACAAGCTTGGTTCACTTAGATGCACTAATGAATTATTGTACCTAAAGGTGAGGATACATAGTGGATATTATGCGTAATTGATAGGTGGTTTCATCATGGGATGGACAACTTAATTAGGGCCCAAGCCCACCAGAGGATCATATTGACACTTGTAGGGGATGTGTTGAGAGCCACGAGACTCCACCATCTAATAGAGCATTATCTCATCTCATGGGCACCCTCAACACCTTCTGTAGCTTGTTCATTTCCCCACATCATTCGCAAGATGATGCACTTGGACCAACATTGCCCCCTTTTGGCTTAGCAATGTAGACATGGTTTGACAACTGATCCAAGGCCCAAAGGATGTTTATCTCACTCTTGAGATATGAGAGGGAAAACACCATTGTAATACCCCTAATTCTGTGAACATGGGAGTCACTAAATAGGTTTTCCCTATTTTAGTATTATTAATTTAAAAGGGGAAAATTGTTATTTTATTAAAATTTGGACAAAAGTCACTTAGTGGAAAATGGCTCCCACCAATAAAATAATATTAAAAAACGAGTCTAGAAGCATCAGGATAAATTATAAGAGGATGGACTTATTTTTTGGATTATATTTTGACTGTTACACTTCACATTTCGTCTTCTCTTGGAGCTGTTGAGCATAAGAAGAGAAGTGATGTTTAGCACATGGATTTTAGGCAGAATCCCACCCTCATTTCAGAGAACTTTGAGTGTCTCGTTAGTGAAGAATTTTGGGAGTCCAATTCAGAGCTACATCGCATGAGTTTACCTAGTTTTTTGCACTTCCTGGGCTCAAAGATAGTTCTCGGAGCACAATTTTTTGTTACAATAAATTTTGTCACCATGAATGTCGATTCAGATCTCTCTCCATCTGATGAGTGTCTCAAGTGAATCCCATATGAAGCTTGAAGTAAAAAAATAACAGGGACAAAAGGAATTTTGGGTTGCACTGGTTAGAAACCATTTTTGAATATCTGCATAGTTTTCCTAGCCATTACCCGTGCATGTGCAATTTTTACCATTGTGACCTGTGCAATTTTGTGCACTCTCTTCCACTAGAAATTGCAAATCTTGTCAATGCAAGTAAAAATAAAAAATAAAATTCTAGAAGTTTTGAAGGAGTAATCTTATCCAAATTAGAAACCTCAAACTACTAGATACGTACGCCTCATCGCTTGGTTCATGGAACTAATCTCCTCATCTTAAGCATCAAATCCCTTAAGAAGAGGAACTAGAAACCTCCTCCTCTTGCCTATAAATTGAGCATAAGTCTAGAGGAAGGAGAGAGACTTGGATTTGTAAACTTACTCTGTTGATTTTGGGTATGAAGAGATTTTCATCAAGGGAAGGAAAAAATACCATTAGAAGAGACTTGTGACATCAAGGAAACCAGGTTGTAAGCTTGTTCTCCTTGAATTTAATACAAAGTAGTTGTTCTTTCCTAATTGCGTCTATTTTGATGTTATTTGCAAGATTCCTTGATCACTTGCATGGTTTATAACTAATTATTGATTTAAATATATGCTGTATGTTAAGTTAGAGATTTCATTTACCTTTGATTTTATATGCGAGATGCTTTGATCCCTTTTGAATTTTTTTGTCTATGCAAATCTCTTTTGGAGCATCATGGAGAAGTTGTGGAAAGAATTGGGAAAGCCTCTAAGGCATTGAGGAAAAACTGGCTGTGGAAAGCACTAAAAGGACTTCTACAAGCAAATCGCTAATAGGTAAGTGATTCTTCGCAGACTACATGTTTCATGTTTTAGTTGTAAGCTAAGGAAAGGTAGCAATTCTTTTGATGTTTGTTACTAGGTTCTGTTGGAAATATAGGGAGATCCTTCTTGTCTGTAAGAAGTGATTTGTCCGCCTAACAAATTGGCGACCATACTGGGGAATGAGAGTGCTCTATTGTGTCCTGCTATGGCCCTTAACACCTTTAGACCCTTTTAAGAATTGAAATTTATGGTTTGATACCTTTGTTTTTTATTTTTTCTTAAGTTTTTAGGTCTGCGCAATTTTCCTTTAGAATCAGAGCGCAAATTTGTGCAGTTTTTTGAGGTGCACAATGCGCATACGCATTAAATTGAACTAATCATATGCACAACCTTGTAATTTTTTTGAAAAAACTAGGGTTCCTTTTGATGTTTGTTACTAGGTTTTGTTGGAAATCTAAGGAGATCCTTCTTTTCTGCAAGAAGTGATTTGTCCGCCTAACAAATTGACAACCATTCTGGGGAATGAGAGTGTGGTCCATTGTGTCTTGCTATGACCCTTGACCCCTTTAGACCCATTTAACAATTGGAATTTCTAGTTTGAGACCTTTGTTTTTTATTTTTTCTTAAGTTTTTAGGTCTGCGCAGTTTTCCTTTAGAAACATAGTGTAAATTTGCGCAGTTTTCTGAGGTATACAATGCGCATACACACTAAATTGAACTAGTGACATACACAATCCTGTAAAGTTTTTGAAAATGTCAGGCCAGGAGTAACTCCAGAAAACTGATTCGTTTATTCATTTAGCCAGCTATCTATTATATACATGAATGTGA
>APFE030328051.1:16262-33977 GCA_000404065.3 Pinus taeda | reverse complement strand
ATCTGTGTGAAGAATGACTGGTTTTATGACAATGCTTACATGGATGAAGATCAAAACAGTGATCTTTCAAATGGCCAACTCGGTCACAATGTTGGCATTTCACAATCTGTTGTTGTTGTTTGTTAAACACACATGGTGAGCGAGAACAAATAGGAAAGATAAAACATGCAGTACAATTTTTATTCACAAATGATATACATTTATAGTACATTATGTGACCGTTGGGATTCACAACCCAAGGTCTCTTGGACTCCTTTTGTCCATTCGGCTTCCACACTAACCCATTGAGGATTAGGTGTCCAACAGTGTCAACCTCGTTAAAAAATGAAACATGTCCCTATGGAGCATAATTCCTTTTCATGTGTCAAGCTTGTTAAAAAATGAAACAAGGTCCTGTGAGCATAGTTTTTTCCCTGTGTCAAGCTCATTAAAAAATGAAACAAATCCCCGCTAATTAAGTCAAGTCCTTCACCCAATCTCGTAAATAAACCTTCATTTCATCACCTATTAGTAACCAGTAGTCTACTCAGGAAAATGAAACGAAGCTTGGGGGGCATGTGCCTATGTCATTATGCTGGGGGCATGAAAACTTATCTCAAGCATAATTTTCTTTCGTTTCAAGATTGTGTAAAAATGAAACCACTCTCAAACATAATTTTCTCTGTTTCAAGCTTGTATAAAAATGAAAACTATTTGAGTCCATTTTGGTTATTATTTTCATGATTTGTTAAACTCATGAAAATCCTGAGCGTCTTTTGCTATTTTTTCATGCTCGTAAAACATACATGAAAATGTCGAGTTCTCTCCACCTTTTCATTCTCGTTAATAAAATTGAAAGACATTGATAACAATTAAACTTTTATCACATTTTCAGACTCATTAAAATTTACGAAAAACCGAAAACTTGGAGTTACCTTTAAGCTCTTTTTGGCTCTCGAAACATGAAAGATTGTTGAGTATGCTTGATTATTTTGAACTAGCTAAAGAAAACAAAAACTGTCTGCTTGATATAAGTTTACCCATTTTTCGGATCATGTGGACTATTAACGAAAAATGTAGACTTTGACTAATCATGGTCAAAAGAGTTCTCTCCTGCATTATTTTACCCTTTTCTGGGCTTGAGAGACTGAATTTTCGAAAAAGGACATTTCAAAGTTTACTTATGTTTTTCTGCTAACTCCCTAAAAATGAAAAACATTGAGCTTTACTTTCTTCAAGCTCATTAAAACTTTATGTTTAAGGAACAACATGAGTTTCCTTTTTGTGCATTTTAAAACTCTTTAAATATGAAAATGACATCGAGTTATCCCTTCACTGGACTCGTTAAACATAAACAATGTATGACTCGTTAATCATGACGAGACTGAACCACTCCTTCATAGGGTTCATTAAAATACTCTAAAGGATGAGCTTATATGATAAACATATGTTATCCTCCTCAAGCTTGTGTATAAATAAAGAGATACTTACTAGTAATGGTGGGGGAAAATTGGGAAAGAAAATGTGTTTTTGTATTGTAAGAAGGCAGTATGTCGCTCTCGAACATGACACTTCATCACCTTTGTGTCTGGGTTTGAAAATTCATTTGCCTTTGAATTGGTAATACCTCATAGAAAGTCTTCAAACTAGTTTTTGGTCCTATTTTTGAGTCAAATGTTGTTAAGCCAAAATGTCGTGTCGCCGATATGTTCAAGAGAAGCCCAACCTCAATCAAATTACCTTGCAAATCATAACCTTAAATCATGTCAGTCATCCCTGAGTCAGTCTTGAATAACTCCATTTTGTTCTTCAAAACTTAATACCCGTTTTGTGTTGTTGATGGGGGATACATCAAGGCCCTCCTGCGACGGGTCACTTCTTTCCAACGTCAACTCATTATCCAAGAAGTTGACTTAGAAACCCCCTTTCAGTACCTTGGAGTTTGCGTTGCTCAATCACATGTTTCTCGCTTTCGATTATAGGTTCTCATCATTGGACTTCAAACGAATGATTCTATGAGCGTTTGAATTCAAAACATTTAATCACACTTATAGATTGTACTGGAATACCTTGAGAGAAGTTGTCATTATTGGTGGTTTCTCTCATGCCTGTTCACAATTTACATCATTGACTAGTAATCAGGTGGTTTCTACCATGTTTGACTTTAAGACATTTACTCACATGGTTATATTCGTATATCAAGAGATGGAGATCAAGACCTTGGATCTAGTTTTATCCATCCAGGTTGCATGGAGTTATTAAATATTCATGATTGTAAACATAAATCCATTGATGGTTGCGTCCATCTTGTGTCTTCTATTGACATGGATCTTTCAATGTATTTCCATACTGATTCTTTGAGATACTTGTACTCTGAGTATGAGAATGCCTACCTTAGTGATGTTTATATGAAAGCATGATATGGTAATCCTTGATTGTTTGTTTCAGGTCTTCAACCAATTGGCCTCTGATCCAAACCTTTGGCTTGATAAAGTGCTTTAGTCATCAAACATCTTTTTTGGCTTTGCATTTTAGGGGGAAATCCGTTACACTAAATTTTTTTCACCATCACTGTTGATTCAGATCTCTCGCCATTTGATGGGTGTCTCAAGTGAATCCCCTATGAAGCTTGAAGTAAAACAATTCCAGGGACAAAATGAATTTTGGGTTGCACTGGTTAAAAACCATTTTTGAGCATCTACGCAGTTTTCCTAGCCATTACCTAAGCATGTGAAATTTTTACCATCGTAGCGTGCATAATTTTGTGCACTGTCTTCCACTATAAACTGTGCAATCTTGTTCACACAAGTAAAAATAAAAAAAACAAATTCTAGAAGCTTTGATGGAGGAATCTTATACACATTAGAAACCTTGAACTACTACATATCTGCACTTCATCCCTTGGTTCATGAAACTAATCTCCTCCTCTTAAGCATCATATCCCTTGAGAAGAGGAACTAGAAACCTCCTCCTCTTGCCTATAAATTGAACATAAGACTAGAGGAAGGAGAGAGACTTGGATTTGTAAACTTATGCTGTTGATTTTGGGTCTAAAGAGCTTGTCATCAAGGGAAAGAACAAAGATCATTGGAAGAGGCTTGTGACATCAAGGCAACCAGGTTGTAAGTTTGTTCTCCTTTGAATTTAATACAAAGTAGTTGTTATTTCCTAATTGCATCTATTTTGATGTTATTTGCGAGATACCTTGATCACTCGCATGGTTTATAACTGATTGATTCAACTATATGTTGTATGTTAAGTTAGGGATTTCATTTACCTTTGATTTTATATGCGAGATGCTTTGATCCCTTTGAATGTTTTTGTCTATGCAAATATCTTTTGGAGCATCATGGAGAAGCTGTGGAAAGCATTGGGAAAGCCTCTAAAGCATTGAGGAAAAAATGGTTGTGGAAAGCACCGAAAGGACTTCTACAAGCATATCGCTAATAGGTAAGTGATTCTTCACATACTACATGTTTCATGTTTTAGTTATAAGCTAAGGAAAGGTAGCAATTCTTTTGATGTTTGTTACTAGGTTTTGTTGGAACTCTAGGGAGATCCTTCTTGTCTGCAAGAAGTGATTTTTCTGCCTAATACCAAGTAACTGATGCTCATCACACATATTAGCTCTGCAATTTATTTATCAATTAGTGCCTAATAAAATACAACAACAAAAAAAGACTCACAAAATTGAAAAAACATACCTAAATATTGGGGGAGAGAAAGTTTTAATTCATGCATTTGTTAATATTCTTAGAGAGCATTCATGTTGTCATCAATGTTATACCTTATATAATGTACTAGATGGAAAGAATAATGAAATCATAATCACATAGAGATTTTTGGTATACCTCTATCTTCTATCACCTCTCATAGGTTCATTGAGGCTTTCTTTCTCTTTCTTTCATGACATTGGAAAGGTATTTAAAAGTTATGAATTGTTTTATTGAGATTAAATATATGGTAATAATAATTAAAAAGTGACACATAAAATATTTGGGAAACAAATTCACTCCAGAAAAAAACCAAAAACAAAAGGGATCGACCACCAAATACAAATGCACATCAAGCTTCCATGTATAGTAGTTTCTCAAAGCTTCTACAAAAATTATGCCTCCCAAGTTACTCCTTATTCATCTATATTACTATTTATATCCTCATCGATTTAATAAAATATCTCACCAACTAAAAACCACACATACCATAAGATAATTAACCAAATATATGCATGAAAATCACATCTCAAGTAATATTAATGCATGCTTCCCACATTATCATCACAAAAAATTAACCTATGTTATGAATGGTTGAATATACATATATAAAAACTATGTGCATCGATATATTACTACCGAATTAATAAGTAAGTTTCCACATAATTCCAAATTATCAGACCATTGAAATGCAACAACATTATAATCAATTTTGTAGATGAGAAATAATAGGTCTAGTTTGTGAGGGGGAGGATGAGTGATTGCTACCTAAACTAGGTTGCAAAGGAGTAAACATCTCTAGGTTCGTGTAGCACCATTTCATTCACCAGTTTATTAGCAACCACCATTAGATAACCTCAATTTGTTTTAACTTAAATTCTAAAATAATTGACACATGACCACAAATTATTTTATAATCATTACATTGTTCTAAAGATGGGTGATCACCACTACTACTTGAGTTAATCACCGATCCAATTTACTTAAATCTCAATTCTTTTTATATCTAATCTTCTATATAATTACATGAGTAGAGGTGATATAGATATATGTATACGAATTTTATAGGTGTCTGCGACATATATGTAAGTTATTATTTAGTTATGAATGAAGTCCTCAAATACTTCACATTGATACCGACAAATATTTCATGGGAAAACTGAAGTTTCCTTTTATTCTCTTATGGTGTTAATAATACCATACATATATTAATTATAAAAAATTGATTATATCTAAGATAATTATGGCCTTGAATACAATCAAGTTGCTTATCTAGATTCATTAAATCCCTCTCACCTAAATTTTTGTGCAATTACTTACATAAATTTTTGGTGAGATCTAATGATGATAAATCATATTTTCTATTTTCCTTCTATCCACATTTACACATTTGTACCCCTATTTAAATTTATTGCAAAAAAATGCATAAATTATAGTAATAAATTCTCTCCATGAATATGTTATTTATTTAAATGTAAAAAATGATTTAATAATAAAATATGTTTTCCATGACCAATTAAATTTTTATGCTATATATAATCTTCATATCGTATGTCTATCCAAAAAGATATAAATAAATTCCAAACGCCTTGGAATTTATAATTTTGTGATTGCTCTAAGTTCTAAGTATCACTAATCAATTATGCACCAATTCAAATATATCAACTATTATTATTACAGAAAAAATAATAATAATCAAAATTCTTTTTTTAGACCTCGAGCCTCTTACCATTCAGAAATCATTCTTTCACGCTGATGATGTTATTATCAGTCTGAAATCGATGATGAACATCACTATACGGAAGAAGTGAGGGATAAAACATAAGAAAATTGTGAAATGTTATCCTCCTCCTGTTGCACTAGTTGCTGGACTACAAGAATGCGAGGGGAGCAGGGGCAAAGGAGGGGGCACGATTGATTCATCCTCGTCATTTCATGATTTTGACTATGTTATAGATCGAGTAGTTAGGGACTATGTGTCTGTCAAGAACCTTTTTTCATGATTGTAATATCTATAATGTTGACAACTGTAGCAAGAAAGTCTCAATTTGATTTTGCCTTGGTCAAATTGAGAAAATTCAAATTTCCACATCAGCAAACAACTTGGAGGTAGTTAACTAAGGTGACATGGCTCTTGTCACTCAGTTAGATTAGTAAATTTGAGTTAGAGGTCTTGGAGTTCAGTTATGCAAGTGTGATTGTTAATTTGTAGTAATCCAATTCAATTATTTCCAGTTGTATTCAGTTCAACTAGTTCTAATTGTTGATAGAACTAGTTGGACGTCAGTTGTGCAGTGGAACAACAATATAACTTAGTGATAATTTAGTTAACTGATCAATGAACCAAAAATAACTAGTGCATGCAGAGAATTCAAGTTCCACATATGTGGTGGAGATTCCAAGGTAGTGTAACATCAGTTGTAGACTAGTCTTGAGTGTACAAGCGTTGCATGTAGTCAGAGGATTAACCATGGGAATTGTGCAATCAATTAGAGGAAAATTCCGAAAAAAATTGGACTTGATTCCTCAAGATTTGTGCAAAGAAATATGGGCTCAAGTGGAGGTAGAAATTAACTAAGTTTTGGTTAGATCTTCTCATTGAGTAGAGAGATAGGTTATTTGCAGGTTGTGCTCAGAGCAGGCAAGCAATTGTAATATATTGTCTATTCATCTAATTAATGCAAGCAAGCTTAAGGGGTTTTTACTAGTTGGTTTTCCCTAGATAAATTTGTGTACCTGTGTATGTGATTGATGCATGTTTGTGAATATTGTTCTAAATTATGAATTAATTTCCGCAGAACAATAGAGTAGAATTGTGTCTCTTGATTTATATTAATTTTCTTGAGTAGTTGCAATTCTATCACCATATTTCTACATGGTATCAGAGCAAGATTTACATTAGGACGAGAATTCCAAATTTTTTCCTTAGAAGGTTTGAATTTGCAACTTTAGTGTAGCAGGATCTCTTTAGAGTTGGGAGAATGACCTTCAACAAGCTCAGATTAGAGTAGGCCTTGGAAGGCAACTTGAATTTAATTTCATGGAAGGATCGCATGGAGGCGGTGCTTGATGACAATGGATTGCTAGAATATGTCAAGGTAGACATTCAAAAACCAGGATGAACTGATGCACATAACCTAGCCCAATAGAAGAAATATGTAGCCAAGGCGAGGAGAATTGTATTGGAGGGAGTGTGAGACCACATTGTCTCAAATATCCATGGGAATGAAACTCTTTTCACAATGTGGAAGGCACTGACTGAGCTATTCGTGAATAATAATGACCATAGAAAACTGGCCCTCAAAGATAAACTATGAAACATTAAGATGCACAAGAATTATATCATTTTGCAATATTTATTAGCATTATGACACAGGCTTGGCAAGTATGGCAAAGGTATTGTCCTTGATGGAAACTCACTCGGCAAATCACTCAGATGACAGTTCAGGCTCACAGGCTCTCAGAATAAAGGAAAAGGAGGTATATGCAGGTTCCTGTTGACCAAACCGCATATACATGCGGATTCATAGACCAAAAGGCACGTATGCGTATACACACACTTTCATGCACAAAAGAGCGTGTACAATTTGGAAAACTTGGTTGTTGGTCTTTGGTATTTGAACCTATGGTTTTGGACCATGGTATCTTGTCCGAAGTGTCAAACGTAGGTATTTAGACCCAGGTATTGGTTCTCAGTGGTTTTGGACCATGGTATTGAGTAAGGCTTAAGACTATAAAAGGGGAAGGAGATCATTAGGCAAAGCGACTCAAGGCTTGAATATCTGATGAAGAGTAAGATCTAGAATACTGGTCATTGGGTTATGGTGCATAGCTGGATCTGAATCAAGGAGGAACCAAAGCGCTAGAAGAAGGATAAGTTCTATTGATGGGTCAAGATATTAAGACTTGAATAGAAGTATCTTTTTGTGATTTTGATCTGTTATATTTAGCGCATGACTTGATCTATAAAACTGATGATTTGGGTATAATTGATGTCTAAATAGTTGAAAAGGGTAAATTATCTTTTATAGATATGTATGCAGGTTCAACATAGAAAAGGTGCGTATACACGCTGGTTCGGTAATTCAAAACAGCGTATGTGTAGGTTTGCCTTAATATAACATCGTATGCATGTAGGTTCTACATATTGAAGTAGCGTACATCTCATAAAATATGTTTTAGCTACTTCTATTTACTGTTGTAGTGTTCTGGGTTCTCGCTGGGTTCTGGTACTATTACTGTATTCTGGTTATAACATTCAAAGAAGTGATTGTTTGATTCAATTTTTGGTTGGTGCAAAGGAGATTGGTTGATGCAAATATATTTGATGTTTGATTGATGTTATTGATGGATCCAGTCTGAAAATTTATGAAACGTGGTCCTTGGAAGAAAAGAGAATGTTGTAGCCTTCTATAGGTTAGCACCTACGTACTAGTACATCAGCTAGTACAAGAGCTAAGGGGTTGTAGCTCCCTTCCAGGAGAAGTTGGAGAATGAGAGAAGGTTGCAACCTTCTGTAGGTAGAAGCCTGCGTACTGGTATAAGACTGCAGCAGTACAAAAATATTGTAAAAACAAGTTTCTTATTAAAAGAAGATAGAGACGAATTGCAGCAGGTGGTTTTCACCCACATTGGGTTTCCACCTTATATTTAGTGTTCATGTGTGTGATTTCCTTTACTGTTTACTGGACTTGATTGTTGTTTTATGGTTCTGATACACATATTAAGATCAACTAACTAAATTAGAAGTCTGCAATATATACGCGGTTTTCTCTAAACACGGTTGCGTATATACACAGGTTTAATTAACAAAAGTAGCGTATATCAATTTGTTTATGCAAATGAAAAATTGTTAAATTGCTAATACTAATTCACCCCCCCCTCTCAGTATTATTTCCAACAATTGGAATCTGAGTAGGTCCTTCAGAAGAAGCCTAATCGCTTGAAGGAAGATCTATCATCATGAGCAACTACGAAAAGGAGGCATCCATCAGGTCACCAATCTTTGATGGGAGCAACTTCGTATATTGGAAGGTAAGAACCACAACCTATCTTCAATCTCTTGGCACAGAAATTTGGGATATCGTGGGAGGATACACATTTCCATCAGCAACTCCTACAGATACGGCTGGTAAAAAGTAGTATGAAACAAATGCAAAGGCTGTCAATACTCTATTGGGGAGTCTATCTCAATCAGAATTCGTCAAGGTTATGCAGCTCAAAACCGCCAGAGAAATATGGGACAAGATCATTCTAAGTTATGAAGGAGACGATCAGGTAAAACATGCAAAACTACAATCTCTCAAAATTCAATATGAAACTCTTAGAATGCAAAATGATGAAAGTGTGGCTAATTATTTCTTAAATATAGATGAGATTGTTAATTGCATGAAAAACTTGGGTGAAGAGATAAAAGAAGTTACTTTAGTTGAAAAGGTTCTAAGATCTTTGTCTTCTAAGTTTGAATCAAAAGTTTCTGCCATAGAAGAAAAGCAAAATCTTCAGAGTATTACCATGTCACAACTGAACGGAATTCTAACTGCTTTCGAAATGAGAAAAGGGGGTCCATCAGACACGAGAGAAGCCGCATTCAAAGATTCAGGAAAATGAGAATACAATGAGTCAGGACATACGTTAGAAGGAGAGGAAGAATCAAACTTTGTCAAGAACCTTCAGCGGGGTTCTGGAAGATTCAGAGGCAAGCTACCTTTCAAATTCTTTGCTTGTGGAAGAGTTGTCACTATGCTGCCAAATGTCCTCATAAAGATAAGCTTGATAAAGGTAAGGAACCAGTTAAATGGAACAAAAAACAAAACATAAGTAAGAAGAGCTATTATACACATGAAGATAGCGATGGATTTTCAAATAGTGATGAAGATGAAGATGATAATGGTTATAGACTTTTGATGGCTTTTGAAGATGATGATTTCCTGGATGCTATAGATGAAGATGGTTTCTATGAAGAAATATCTAAACTTAAAATTTGTTTAGAAGAAAAGATTATGATTATAGATACTCTGACATTCCAACTTGCTAAAAGGGAAAAACACAATGAAAAGTTAGAATGCGAAATTGTGGGACTTAGAAAAGATATTGAGAAAACAAAAGCTCTTAATCTTAGATTTGTTAAAGGATCTGAAACTTTAGATGAGATTATCAAAGTGCAGTGTTCTCTTCTAATCAAGACAGGTCTTGGATATACTGAAGAAGCATCTCAAGCACAGAAGCCATCCACCTCCAAAAGTTTGATGCAGCAAAGAGAAGTGAACAGGTTGACAATCGTCAGCAAAGGCATAAAGCGGATCACCAGGTAAATTGGGGTCAATCTACTTCAAGGATGAACATAAGCTACAACCAATCGCGGGTAAATCATTCTCAATTTTCCTCAAGAATGAATGTCAATAGAAACTACAATCACCTGGTCGGTAGATTTGATAATCGTAGGAATTTATTTAATAGCCAAAGTTTCTCATGTCATAACTTTGGACACAATGCTGCTCAATGTGTTGCCTACAAGACCATCATGACTAGAGAAGCATGAAATCAAAGGAGTGTGACCAGGATCATGAAGAGAACCTACAATAACTTTTCTGCTCTTAAAAATGAAACAAAATTCTCTATTTGTAACAACTTCGGTCATGAAGATTCTAAATGCAGGAGTAAGTTTTGGCAAACATCTCAGAAGGAGCAAGCTTCATTGGGTCCCAAAACACGGGGAAAGAAAGAAATGCAACCACAAAGATGTGGTATAGCTTTATATGCAGAAGGACAGGAAAATCAATGGTACATCGATAGTGGATGCTCGAAACATATGACAGGTGATAAAGAAAAACTTTAGTCATATAGTGTCTTAGAAAAGGAAAGGAAGGTCTCATTTGGAAATGACACCCTTGCACTCATAAAAGGTAAAGGCTCTGTTCTTTTGAAAGAAAAGGTCAAAGTTGAAAATGTTATGTATGTTGATGCTTAAAGCATAATCTATTGAGGGTTAGTCAAATGTGTGATCAAGGAAACGAGGTAGTATTTCGATCAAATGGATGTATTGTTTGTGAGCTTGATACAGGAGAAACAATAATCAAAGGCATAAGAACTCCAAATAATCTATACATACTCGAGGACAGCAACAATGCTATCTAACAAAAAATGATGAACATTGGCTATGGCACAGAATATTGGGGCATCTAAGCTTCCCTCAGATAAGGAAAGCATGCAAATATCAGGCTGTTTGCGAACTTCCTTGACAATACAATATGCAAATCATGTTAGTTTGGTAAGAAAACTAGAACACATTTCCCTGAGAAGAAAGGATTAGCTAGTAAGCCACTTGAACTTGTCCATACTAATTTATGTGGTCCATCAAGGAAAAAGTGACCTTGTGGAGAAGAATACTTTATATTGTTCATTGACGACTTTTCCAGGATGTGTTGGATAAGACTTTTGAAGCATAAAGATGAATCTTTCAAAAAGTTCAAAGCTTTCAAAGCCTTGGTTGAAAATGAATCAGATCGCAGAATCAAATGCCTCAGGTCTGATCGAGGAGGGGAATTTACCTCGGATGAATTTTTAAACTTTTGTGAAGAACATGGAATAAGAAGGGAATTCTCTACTGCAAGGACTCCTTAGTAAAATGGAGTGGTGGAAAGGATGAACATAATTGTTCAACAAATGGCTTGCGCTATGCTTGATGAGTTTGGAACTCCTGCAACCTTCTGGGGTGAAGCTGCATTTGCTGCTATTACTATTCTCAACAAAACAAATGTTCGGGTAAACAACACTCAAACTCCTCATGAACTTTGGTATAGTAAGATTCCTACTATAAAATACTTCAAGTTTTTGGAAGCAAATGTTACATCAAAAGGACTGATGAAAAGCTTGGCAAATTTGAACCTAGAGCAGATGAAGGCATTGTCCTTGGTTACTCTTCCCGAAGTAAATTATATAAGTGTTACAATAAAAGACTTGGAATTTTTTTTGAAAGTATTCATGTGGTGGTTGATGAAGCAGGAAACAATCCAAAGCAAATAAAAACCAAAGATTTTGAAGATGATGAGGACTATCCTTCAACATCAAATCAGACTAATACTGAAGAAGAAACTAATGAGGCACCAAAAGAATAGATAAGTGTAGAAGAAAAGACTCCATCCAGGTATGTCCAAAAGAATCATCTAGAGGCAGAAAGAGGCAGGTGTACAAACAAGAAGAACTATTACAGAAGCTTCAAGCTATCTAGAATTGCTCTCCTCCGTCAAACCACAAAATATAAGTGAAGCATGCAAAGATGAATGCTAGGTCAAGGCCATGAATGAGGAACTTGAGCAAATTGAAAATAATAACACTTGGGAATTGGTTCCTAGACCTAATGATAAGAATGTCATAGGGACCAAATGGATATTCAAAAACAAGTTGAATGAAAATGGATATGTTATTAGAAACAAGGCCAGACTTGTTTGTAAAGGGTATGCTCAACAAGAAGGTATAGACTTTGAAGAAACTTTTGCACCGGTTGCCAGACTTGAAGCCATAAGAATGTTCCTTGCTCTATCTAGCTTTCAGAAGTTCAAAGTATATCAAATGGATGTGACTACCTTTCTAAATGGAGACTTAGAAGAAGAAGTGTATATTGAGCAACCAGATGGATTTATCCTTGGAAATGATCCAAAACTTGTATGTAGACTCAGAAAGGCTCTTTATGGTCTTAAACAGGCTCCAAGGGTTTGGTATTATCGTCTGGACAAACACCTCCATCAACAAGGTTTTTCAAAAGGATGAATAGACATCAATCTATATATAAAAATTGACAATGATAAATTGCTAATACTTGTTGTGTATGTTGATGATATCCTCTTTGGTAGAAATGAAGAAGCCATGAGTCAAAACTTTGCTTTGGTGATGCAGAAAGAATTTGAACTGTCCCTACTTGGTGAGCTCACATATTTTCTTGGTTTGTAAGTCCAACAAAACAAAGACGATATATTTCTATTTCAAACCAAGTACCTCAAGTAGATCTTGAAGAAATATGGCATGGAGAGATTCAGAACCAGTATATACCTCTATGGTAATAGGGTGCAGCCTCAACCCAAATGATGAATCAACAACAGTACATCAACCAACCTATAGATCCATGATTGGTAGTCTGCTATATCTGATAGGTAACCGACCAGACATCATGCATGCAGTGGGAATGGTTGGAAGATTTCAAGCAAATCCAAAAGAAGCACACCTTCAGGCAATTAAAAGGATTTTCAAATATCTTTAGGGAAAACAAAACCATGGCTTATGGTATCCTAGAAATATAGATCTCACACTTCATGCATATACAAATGCAGACTGGGCAGGAAGCGTGGATGACGGAAAAAGCACTAGTGGTGGTGCATTATTTATGGGTTCCATATTAGTATCTTGGTTCAACAAGAAACATAGTTCAGTTACATTATCTACAGCTGAAGCAGAATATGTGGCAGCTGCATCTTGCTACAACAACTTCTTTAGATGATGCAAACATTGCAAGACATCCAAATCACTTGTACTCCACCTATCTCCATTTTATGTGATAATACAAGTGCAATCATTGTTTCAAAGAATCCAGTCATGCATTCAAAGACCAAGCACATACCTATCAAATGTCATTTTCTCCGCGAACAAGTGCTTGAACAAAAGGTCAAATTGGAGTATGTTCCCTCCAAGGAACAGATTGCTAATATATTCACCAAACCACTACCCAGGGATACATTTGAATACCTCAGATAGAAGCTAGGAGTAGTTGATGCATCATCTTGCTATTGACACTTATCTGTTTTAGAGAAAAGTGGTTGTACGCGAGTTTCATGAAGATCATCTGCGTACATATGCTGGTTTCTGTGGATATAGTCACGTACATGTTAGTTTGAAGAAAAACAGTGGGCCAGACTCGGGATGAAAAGAGTCTGATATGGGTTTGACAGAGACCATCTAGCACAGGTTCAGGGGAAGCATATACTTCTAATAATGCATTGTTGGCATTATCTTAGAAGATCTTAGTACAACTTCACAATGATTCTTGATTCAAGTGGAACAGGTGCAGAGGGAGATCATGGTTGATGGTTCGGATGGTGATTGAAAAATGCTGCTGAGATAGTTGCTAATGACTATCATAGTCTTGCCTTAGATATTTGGTCTATATGTCATGTATTTCTTTTATTATCAAGGTCATGTAACGACCTATCTTGTTTCCCCACTATGCCTGGGATGGATGATGTAATGTTCTTTCTTTATATAAATTTTTGGTATATCCCCACTTAGTTGGGAGATGGATGTATGTATGGGTCTTTGGTGATAGGAAAGTCATGTATGATGTAAAGAGTCATGTTCTTCTTGTAGAACATCTTTTTGGAGACCTTGCCAACAAGTCAAGGGGAGCATGGACAACACAACAGAGCAGAGATTTCAGCATGTACTCAGGGGGAGCATAACCCTTTTCCCTTGATGACAAAGTGGGAGAATGACTTTGAGTAACTTGGGGTTGCCATCAAGTCCAAAGGGGGAGATTGTTGGCATTATGACACAGGCTTGGAAATTATAGCACAGGTATTTTCCTTGATGGCAACTCACTCGGCAAATCACTCAGATGATAGTTCAGGCTCACAGGCTTTCATAATAAAGGAAAAGGAGGTATACACAGGTTCCCATTGACCAAGCCGTGTATACACGCAGATTCATAGACCAAAAGGCGCGTATGTGTATACACGCACTTTCATGCACAGAAAAGCGCATACAATTTGGAAAACTTGGTTGTTGGTCTTTGGTATTTGAACCTATGGTTTTGGACCATGGTATCTCATCCGAAGTGTCAAACCCAGGTATTTAGTCCCAGGTTGGTTCTAAGTGGTTTTGTACCATGGTATTGAGTGAGGCTTGAGACTATAAAATGGGAAGGAGATCATTAGGCAAAGTGACTCAAGGATTGAATATCTGATGAAGAGCAAGATCTAGAATACTGGTCATTAGGTTATGGTGCATAGCTGGATCTGAATCAAGGAGGAAATGAAGCGCTAGAAGAAGGATAAGTTCTATTGATGGGTCAAGATCTTAAGGCTTGAAGAGAAGTATATTTGTGTGATTTTGATCTGTTATATTTGGTGCATGACTTGATCTATAAAACTGATGATCTGGTATAAATGATGTTTGAATAGTTGAAAAGGGTAAATTATCATTTATAGATTTGTACGCAAGTTCATCATAGAAAAGGCGTGTATACACGCTAGTTCGGTAATTCAAAACGACGTATACACAGGTTTATCTTAATATAACAACGTATGCATGTAGGTTCTACATATTGAAGTAGTGTACATCTCATAAAATATGTTTTAGCTACTTATAATTACTATTGCAGTGTTTTGGGTTCTGGTTGGGTTCTGGTACTATTACTGTATTCTGGTTATAGCATTAAGAGAAGTGATTGTTTGATTCAATTTTTGGTTGGTGCAAAGGAGATTGGTTGATGCAAATATATTTGATGTTTGATTGATGTTATTGATGGATCCAGTCTGAAAATTGATGAAACGTGGTCCCTGGAAGAAAAGAGAAGGTTGTAGCCTTCTGTAGGTCAGCACCTACATACTAGTACATCGGCTAGTACAAGAGCTAAGGGGGTTGTAGGTCCTTTCCAAGAGAAGCTGGAGAAGGAGAGAAGGTTGTAGAATTCTGCAGGTAGAAGCTTGCGTACTGGTATAAGACTACACCAGTACAAAAATATTGTAAAAAGAAGTTTCTTATTAAAAGAAGATAGAGATGAATTGTAGCAGGTGGTTTTCACCCACATTAGGTTTCCACCTTATATTTAGTGTTCATGTGTGTGATTTCATGTATTGTTTACTGGACTTGATTGTTGTTTTATGGTTCTGATACACAAATTAAGACTAGCTAACTAAATTAGAATTCTACAAGATATACGTGGTTTTCTCTAAACACAGTGTGTATATACGTAGGCTTAATTAATAGAAGTAGCCTATATCAATTTGCTTATGGAAATGAAAATTTGTTAAATTGCTAATACTAATTCACCCCCCCTCCCCCTCTCAGTGTTATTTCCAACAGTATCTCATTAGATTTACACAAGTTTGGGATGAGCTTGGAGGGGTTGGTGTGAATGTTGCATAAGATGACCAAGTGAGCCTAACTCTTCTAGGCCTTCCCAGAAGCTGGAATAGCTACTAGGACTTAATGAATGGGAGGGAGAAATTACCGAATTGTGAACATTTACGGTTTCATTTGGTACATGAATACATTAGGTGAAATACAAGAGATGGATGCTCATCCAAGGGAGAGATACCATCTGTCACGCCCCCGCTACTTTTTTCCCGTTTGGCAGGGGGTGCGGCACCACCCTTGCCGGGTTCGGGCAAGGTGGACTACGCCTTTCCCACGACTCCCAACACCAATTTAACTCTTTAAACCGTGTTATGCATATAATTTCAACAGCTAACTCTTTATAAATAATCAATGCACGGGTGTATAATTAACATCAATCTAACCTTCATTATTATTTGTTAACTTATATCACCGTTCAGCAGATTAACCATAAACAACAGTAATATACAACCCACACAATAGCACTTAACACAGATATTGAACGAGCGGGCGCCAACTCCAACCGAGTTGCGCCCAAACTGTTTTAATAATTCAACCAATATCAGTTTACAATTTTACAATGAGCGTGAGCCTCGTCGGGCGTCACGACTTTCACCTAAACGTTCGGCCTGCACGATCCTTCGATCGTTTACAATAGCCCCACTTCCGGGCGTTCTGTTAGACCCAACCAACTGTCCAAAACCGATCCTTGGATCGTTCACCGGACCCTCGACCTGTACCAACTACCGCAGACAATTCACCGTTTCGTCGACCCTCTTGCGCACTATTACGCCTTCGTTCGACAGGCAAACCGCCCTGCCTCGTTCGGAACTTCCGTCGCTGCCCGAAGGTGTGTTACACCCTGTTCATTCAACCTGTTCGCCGACCGAAACTGTCCTTGACCGCTCCCGAAACCTGTCTGTCACATCATCGCACTGCGCTGTTGTGTGTAGAGCTGTTCGAAGGCTAGACCAAGACCGAATGGTTTAGAGCGAATGATTGATTGCTTCCTTGATGCCTTCTCCACTTGCGATGCACCTCCATATATACGAACCCACCGCCAAGTTGGGAGGGGCGTCGGCCTCCAAACCGACCCCCAAATATTAGTTAATTTATTCATTTAGCGCCCCGGCCGACTTGACCAAATTCGAACCGTCGTGTGTGTCGTTTCTTTGCGGGTCGGCCTTCGTGCACGAAGTCGCCCACGCAAGGAGACGTATAAGCTAACGTTCAACACTTCGCTTACTTAGCTCGTATGTGTCCCTGTCGTCCGCTATTACTGTCGTCCGATTGTCGAGTCCCCCATCGTGCCTTTCGGTCCACTGTTGCGCGCGCCCACACTTGGTTTATTTGCCGTCGTGTCTGCCACCCGTTCGTTCACCCACTCGTTCAGACTGTCGAACGACCCGGGCTTGTGCGCCTATGCTCGTTCGGGCGTTCGGGTGCCACCTTCGTCGCATCGGTTCTGCCCCTTTTCGTGTCAAGTCTTCAAACAGATTGTCGGGTGGGTAGTCGTTCCACCTTCGTTCGGGTCGCCCGTCGTCGTGCGGAGCGCCCGGTCCTCCGGTCGTTACATCCTCCCCCACCTTATTCCGTTGTCGTCCCGACAACCTCCACACCATCGTGCCCTCTTCGGCCCTCCATACCAAGTCGCCCTCCCGTTTCGTAATCCTGTGCACTCTGCGGGAGTATGTATCCCATACTACATCAAGTCGGATATTAGACATCGACCAGGCTTCTTAATGCTTCGGACTTCCAAGTCACCATGTATGGACCTCGGCGCAAGTGTTGTGTGAACACTCACTATTTCGGTCCTCGGCTCAGGCTTGTGGGAATCCCACTTTTCTGCTGCCTATAGGACCAACCTGCCCAATCACCTTACGGACTCACTGCCTTGAGCAGCCAACGGTGAGCCCGG
>APFE030328051.1:2044-16242 GCA_000404065.3 Pinus taeda | reverse complement strand
AAAATAAAATTCTTTAATTGTCATGAATTCAAAGACTATGCTACAAAGTGTCCATATAAAAATTTTAGCAAGAAGAACTGAGGAGGATCAATAAGTGAAGCATTGAATTCATAGTTCAAGGTAGACTTCACCCATTTTTTTCAGAGGAAAAAAACGTAACCATTTTCATTAAAAATGAGGAAGAGTTTTACATTTGCTTGGATCAAATTCAATTCATCAGTGTTGCCCAACAATGAGCCTTGAAGACCAAAATCCATCCAAAAAACAAAACAGCGAAGCCCTCAGGGAGCAGGGCAGTGAGCATACTTAGATGGCATCAAAACTAGAATGGAATACAAAGATAGACATAGAAACATAGAACAGGCCTAGAGAGGTCCCGAGAGATAGAAAAAACCTACAAAAAACCACCTATGAAAATTCAAAAAATCCCTGCCCACATAATGAACCAACATCATAGTACTAAAAATGGAAAAAAATGAAGAGAAAGAGACATTCCTTTCTTTGAGAGGGCATCAACAACGAGGTTTTGTTCACGGTACATATGTTGGAAGGAGATGTCAAAAAAGGAAACCTTTAGATGCCTGATACGGTTCATCCAATTGCAGAGGGAGGAGACCCCAAGGTTGGAGTGGGCCAAAATGCATGGCGAGCATTGTGATGGGAAGTGTGTGGTACTTCGACTCAGGTGTTTTGTTCCACATGACAAAGTGTAGAGAGTTTTTTAGTGACCCAGAGGAGAAATATCTCCAAATGCATATTGAGCTTGGGGACGATGGAAGGTACAATGCTACCAAGATTTCTAAAGTAACCTTTAAGAGGGAGTCAGGATCTACTCTTCGCCTCAAAGATGTCATGTTTGTTCGAGGCCTAAAAAGTACCTCATCTCTATAGTAGTTTTGGAAGACCGTGACTATGATGTAATCTTCATTAAATGTAAAGCATTTCTAAGGCTAGCTACTCAATAGGTAAAGCAGATAAAGGCTCGTGTGAAGAACCTATATAAACTTGATGTGGAAGATTGTGTTGCATTAAGCAGTAAGGCAGAGAGAGTACAGAGTCACGATGTCAGTGAGTTTGGGCACAAGAGATTGTGTCATTTTCATCATGGAACCTTAAAAATTATGTAGCAAATAACCACTAGCCTCCCTAAAGGATCACTTGAGTATTAGGATGTATGCAAGGGTTGTACCTTAGGGAAGTATGTGAAATCACATTCCATGATCGAGGCAGAAAATCACATGCAGTCTTGGAGAGAGTCCACTCTGATGTTTGTGGACCCTTCTTGAAAACGTCGACTGCTAGACATAAGGACTATGTTATTTTTATTGATGATTTCTCAAGAAAGCATTGGATATTCTTCATATAGAAGAAGGATGATACATTCTCAAAATTTGTAGAATTCAGAGAACTAGTTGAGAAAGAGACTAACAAGAAGGTGAAGGCTCTCATGAGCGACAATGGAAGTGAGTATGTTTTGAATGAATTCAAGGAATTTTGTGCCAAAGAAGGAATTCAAAGAGCACTGATAGCTCCCCACAATGCACTGCATAATGGGGTAGATGAGAGGGAGAACTAGAGCATTGTGGGAGTTGCGAGATCTATGCTACCTAACCAAGGCCTGCCATTGCATTTGTAAGCAGAGGCATGTAACACAACAGTCTATTTGCAGAATCAGAGTCTTCATCAGATTCTTGGTATGATTACATCGAAGGAGGCTTCCTCAGGGAGAAAGTTAGATGTGTCTCACTTCAGAATTTTTAGAGCCTCTGTTTAAGGCCATGTCTCTAAATATTCAAGGAAGAAGCTTGAGCTGACAACAAAGTTGGGAGTTTTTGTGGGTTACACCGAAACTCCACACAATTACCAATTGTATTACCTTCCCTTAGAATGACAATTGTGTGAAGGGATATAAGTTTGATGAGGAGAAAGTGACGTGATTCTCTCTTGAGAGGAAGCTTCATATCCCACCATAAGATGAGCTTCTAGCTCCAAAGAAGGAGCTTTATGAGGATCCTCAAGAAGTTGTGGAGCAACCACAACTGGAGGATCAAAGAGGAGGCAGAGTGGGGTCATCCACTCAAGCAGAACCATCAAGAGGAGGAAGAAAAATAACCAAGGAAACTGATAGATTAGTGCAGGATGTGAGGAAGAATGTGGGAGATCCTTCAAATTTGTGTAAGAAAGAAAGGTCACCTGAGAGGTTGTAACAACCATGGTCAAAATTCCATGTAATAAAGTTAATAAAGGAAATATAATAGCCAAGCTCCTGGGACACTTATTCTAAGCTGAGTTTTGGGTAAGACATCCTAGTGTGGGTGTTCATTTGATTTATTATGGCTAAGGAAATTGACAAAGGCAATGACGAAGGATTTGGAAAGACATGAAACATTAATTGACATTTCATTTATGAAAATAATGGAAATTAGGAGAAAGGAAGGTGAAAGGTCACAAGTTGCATGTGAGGAGGAAACTGAAGGAAAATAATGAAAATTGAAGAAAATATAGGCCTAATTAATAAAAAGGCATTTGATGATCAGTTGGTACCTTTTGTCAGTTCAGTTTTGGAGCCCTCTCTCTACTCTCTGCCTCACAATCTTGGACACTTAGAGTTTTCTTGGAGCACTTCAACATTGGATTAAGAAAAGAAAAGAAGGCAAAGGAAAGCAAGGAAGAGTAGGATCAAGCAACTACAACAGGATTATTTGCAGGTATCAATTTGCATGTATGATTTCCTTGCTAGTTTTGGCATGCATGGTTATGCATGTGTTTTATTGATTCTTTTGCTTTCATTGGAATGGGTTTTTATAGGTGTGACAATGTTCTTCAACCTTGCCTTTCCATTTACAGATAGACATGGTGTGATGAGGTTCTGATGTTTTTGGTTGAGCTAGATTACTAGATGGATTCAAAACCGAGTGAGGTGGTCTCTACAAGAAAGAACACATGACCTAGTGATCCCTGAATTAAAATGTGGATTCCAGTAATTCCTTGGCCTAGTAACCCCTGAACTAGACTGTGGGTTATGGTAAATCCAGATTTGTGTTATCTCGGTGGGCCTAAGAATCATCGACCGGTGAATGGCAAGATATACGATAAATCCTAGAGGTGGGTGCCCTCGATCAGGGCTAGGAATCCTTAGCCGGTGAATGAACAGATATAAAGTAAAGCCTGGAGGGTGGGGTCTCGGTTAGGGCCTAGTGATCTAGTGTGGATTGTAGTAAAGCATAAAGACTAGGAGACAAGCAAATTCCTCACAATGTAGGTGGATAAATCTAGGGGCATCCATGCTTGTTTAGGGCCTAGCGATCTAGTGTGGATTGTGGTAAAGCCTGGTTCTATTGATGAGGGTGAGGTGGTGTAACCTCGGGAAGCGCTGGTAAAGTTTTTTTTATGAGTCCCATATCCATGGTTGGAATATGGCATAGGGGTGATTGGCTAAAAAAATATTTGGTTCAACCAATCTTTGGTTGAGTGGTTCGTGAAAGTCCCAAACCTGACTGGCTTTAGCATTCATTAATAAGAGTTCCTTCTCCTTGGTATTTCATGTGTAAATGTATTGGTTTAAATTTGTATTTTATGGATATTTTATCCTTATTATTTATGTTGTTTATATGTTGGTTATGAGTATGTTTTATGACAATGATGATGTATGACTCTCATCATGTTTTGATTTGTAAACAAATCAACAAATAATATATGACCTAATAGATGATAATGCAGCTAGTATGATAAGGCATCAATGATTCTTAGCGATTTTCAAATAAGTATGAGACCCCTATGCTCAAATATGTCATTATGATCTGTAGAATGCATATTTGTGACATGAAGAAATTCCTATCATGGCTAGTAGGGGTCCATTCAAGTATTTACTTTAGTATCATTGTTTCAATGTTAATTTTCATTCCTAAGGGTTTCATCGAGTTTTGGGCAGTGACTTGAGTCTTGGGCTTGAAAAATTGGCACATAATTTGGGGTCGATGGCTTTGAACTAGCTGGAAAAAAACCCCAGACGCTTGCATGCCCTTGCTGTGAGAGCGACTAGAGGCTCCCAGTCACATGCATGCCCATGTCATGGGAATGACTAATTCTCTAGGTTAGTAAAATGTCAAGTTGTCTCAAGGGTTGATCACCTGGAAAGGTTGGTTGACTCCTTGAGGTTTTGTGACATGTGTAGAAGGCCATATTGGTTGTGTTGTGTTGGTTCCACTTCCTTAACTATACATGGGGAGTTGAATCAGATCATAATATTCTCTTGTCACATGTTTACCCTAGCGAACCAGTTAAATTGGGTAAATGTGGGAGGAGGGTGTTTCAAAGTGGTATCAGAGCATGGTTCAGCCCTTGGACTAAATGGGTGGTGTGCGTTGGTCATGCATTAATGACTGGACTATGGTTAGGATGATATCTATATGATGCTATGATTATGTTTATACATGTATTGTGCTAATCTAGTTGATCTTGCAGATGAGATATCCTCCCTGAACTATATTGAGGTATGTTGATTATGTTTATATTTTGGTTTAGCTAACATGGTATGATTTGTAGGAAGAATATCAAAGATGACTAGCAAGATGGTAGGCTATAGTTTATGAGACTCTCCCTATGGATCAGATAAGCAACGCAGTGTTGGGTATTTTTCTGACTTAACAGACACATTGAGAAGATCTAAGGAAGAAATAAGGAGTTGCAAAGAAGATAATGACATAATCATGCAAGAATAGGAAAAGCAAGTAGAAGCCAATGCAGTAACTCTTCAGAGTTTGTCAAAATTACAGAAACAGGGACCACTTCAGATCATGCATGGACAGGGGGATAGGACGAATGGGGCATATGGTAGTAGATCTCATTGTGGGCACAAGTCAGATAGGGATGGCATTATCAGAGATGGCAGGTCGTTGGATACTTCAGATAGGAGAGGTGATGGACACAGGTTCTATTCTGGTTCTGGTTGTGACAGACACTGTGATTGTCGCTATCATCCTTACAGGAGGAGTGACAGGGGATATTTGTTGGATGAGTTTAAGAAATCTAAGCCACCTACTTTTGATGGATATTTGAAGAATTTGGAGGATGCAGAGGCTTGGTTACTTGGGATGAAGAAGTTCGTTAAACTACACGAGTACACACAGAATATGAAGGCCAAAATAACTATCTTCAGCCTCAAAGGGAAAGCATACATCTGGTGGGAAGATGTAAAGCGAGTCAGAGACATAAGGATAAAATAGTTGAGTTGGCATGAATTCAAGAGACTTTTCACGAAGAAATAATTGTCAGAAAGGTACTATGGTAGAAAATCCAAGGAGTTTTAAGTGCTAAAGATGGGATCGATGACAAATGAGCACACCATAGTTGGTAGAGTTAAAGTTACAGTTGAAGGAAATGCTTGACAAGGGATACATTAGGCCAAGTGTATCACCTTGGGGTGCATCAATATTGTTTGTGAAGAATAAGGATGGTAGTCTTAGGTTATGCATCAATTACAGAGAGTTGAACAAGATAACCATCAAGAACATGTATTCGTTCGAGGATTGATAACTTGTTCGATCAGTTGAAGGGAGCAACAATGTTCTCGAAGATTTATCTGAGATCTAGATATCATCAGGCACACATCAAGGAAGACGACATATACATTACAACTTTTCGGACTAGGTACATGCATTATGAGTTTTTTGTAGTTCCATTTGGTTTGACTAATGCTCTAGCTATTTTTATGTGTTTGATGAATAGTGTGTTGCATCCTTATTTAGACAGGTTTGTTATTGTATTCATTGATGACATATTGATATATTCTAAGAATGGGGAAGCACATGTTGAACATTTAGCAGCAGTGTTGAGATTTCTAAGAGAGCATCAGTTCTATGCCAAGCTTAGAAAATCCAAGTTCTTTCAGACAAAGGTACATTACTTGGGACATGTTTTTAAGGAAGGTATGGCAGTGGATCCAGAGAAGATAGGAGCTATCATGGAATGGGAAGCTCCTATAAATGTGGATGAGGTAAGATCATTCATGGGGTTAGTAGGTTACTATAGGAGGTTCATCATGAACATATCTCGCATTGCATATTCTATTACATCTTTGCAAAGGAAAGGTAAGAAATTTGAATGGACAGAGGAATGTGCACGTAGTTTTGAGCAATTGAAGCAGTTGTTGGCAAATGCTAGACTGGTGTTAAAGATTGTATATTTGGACAAAGAATTTTTGGTATGCACAAATGCTTGCAATAGAGGACTTAGTGGAGTCCTTAAGCAGGAAGGACAAGTAATGTGTTATGAATCACGAAGATTGAATGAGCACGAGCAGAATTATCTGACACATGATCTTGAGTTGGCAACGATCATGCATACGTTTAAGATGTGCATGCATTATCTTCTTGGAAGGAGCTTTGTATTGATGAATAATCACAATGGGTTGAGATACTTGTTTGATCAACGAAACTTGGATGCTAAGCACGTTAGATAGTTGGCCACGATTAGTGAGTTTGAATTTGAGGTTAATTACATCATGGGTAAAGAGAACAAGGTTGCAAATGCTCTTAGCAGGCAGATACATGTGAATCATATAGTAGCTATGAGTTCTTATGGGACAAACTTACATGATTGAATCTCACAGGCCGATCAGTAGGATGACAAGTACATGGAGCTTATGCATAGGTTACAGTAAGGTACAAGTGGTTAAGATGTGAACTATCATCTTACAATAGATGGCTTGATCAGATTTAGGGACATGATATATGTTCTAGGTAATAATGAGCTTAAGAAGACTATCTTGAGAGAGTTTCATGTGAAACCATATTCAGATTGCCCAGGATATTAGAATACATTGACAATGGTGAAGAAGTTTTATTATTGGCCGAATCTGTAGAAGGATGTGGTAGAGTTTGTGGCTAGAAGCTTGGACTGTCAGCAGGTAAAGGCAAACTATAAGCATCCAAGTGGACTACTACAGCCGATTGTGATTCCAAAGTGGAAATAGGAGGTCATTTCCATGGATTTCATCACAGGTTTGTCGAGGACATCTAGACAACATGTTCCTATCATGGTTATGGTGGACATATTGACAAAGGTAGAATACTTCATTCGAGTGAAGTCTACTTATTTAGCTAGCGATGTAGCACAGGTCTTGATCAAAGATGTAGTGAGACTGCATGGTGTTCTAGAGAAGATTGTGTTAGACATGGATGTTAAGTTCACTTTTAAGTTTTGGAAGGAGTTGTTTGTAGGTTTAAGGATATAGTTGGCCTTCAGTACAACTTATCATCCACAGACAGATGGATAGACAATGTTATATACCTAGGGGGGATAATATGGGGTACAAAGGGATGTACCCAAGGGAATAATGTAATAATGGGATGGGCCATAGTGATAAATAAGGTGGTTAACCCGTATCATGTAAGGGACCACAAGTAGTTAATAATAATGTAATGGGGCCCATGGTATTAGATAGATGGTATTGAGGGAACCATGGTAATGACCCATGGTATTATATGTATGAGGCCTATATAGAGGGTAGAGACTCCACATTGAGAAATGTCAAGGATTATTGTATGAACAAGCATATGGCTGGTGGAGTGTTCTCCTTCCTTAAGGAGTGAATGTATGGTGTTGCCCTATATTAAGGGTTTGATCAATAAAGAAACATTTCTATCTATTTCTATCTTATTATTTCTGGGGTTTATTTCTATTTCTCATATATTTGTAGGTCAGATCTATAACAAGTGGTATTAGAGCACTTTTTTGGGCCAAAGTGGAGAATTTTTTTTTTTTTTTTTAAATTTTTTGCAGGATTTCTGGGGCGGCGAGTTTGCAGCACAGATCTGTACGTTTTGGGGCAAATATGAAAAATTTAATTATAGATCTAGATTCTTTGTGAAAAAATACCTGATTTCAAAAAAAAATCGGCCGAATTGGAGTCCGAATGAAGGAGATATCGCTGATCTAAAAATTAGTGGTGTTGTAGATATTTTTTGGGGGCAGCGAGTTTATGGCTCATATCTGTAAGTTTTGGGGCAAAATCTGCAAAATATAATTGTAGATATTAATTCTTTGTGGAAAAATACCCGATTAAAAAAAAAATCAGTCGAATCAGAGTCTGGATGAGGGAGATATCGATGATTTAAAATCAACTCTTTTTTAAGAATTTTTGGTGACAACGGGAGAGTTTCCGCATGGATATGAAATTCCAGTGCGTAGATCGGGATCTCTACCACATGGGAAGATGCAGAATGATTGTTCCATTTCCGAAAATAGGTCATAATAGGTATTCTGAGCAATATTGACGGAGTTGTGGCAATTTCAAATTTTCACCAAGTAAGTGAGTTTTTTTTCAAAACCCTCTTCATGGCGGTTCTATGTTTTACATGAAAAGATAATGGTCCTACTATTGAAGAATACATAAAAAAAAAAGTCAATATGGGAAAAAAAGTGGAAGGTTATAGTGTGGATTAATTTTAGAGATGAGGCTACCAAATGGTATTTCTCAATTGACAACAAGTAGTTGACCAAACTTTCAGATGCATAATTTGAAAGAGTCCTTTTAGACAAATGGTCTCGAGCTAGAAAAAAGGAGAATGAGACACGTAAGGGGTTATTTTCTACGGGTGTCTCCTTATTGCAGGTTCATGGATTGATTCAGAAGGAAAAGATCGTTGTGTCTATAAATCTTAATTGTAAGCATAATTTTATCAGCGTTAATTTGACAAAAAAATTGCAAGTTCTAGCCAGACACATTGAAAACACGCAGGTTGATGATAAGGATGTTCAAGTTTATAAGGATTTGAAGCTTTCTATGGATAAGTATGCGTTGCATGGTGATTTTTATACTTCAGATATTGATAACATGGATGTTGCTTTGGGATACTCTTTGATGGAATCAGTGGGTACTATCAATATTAGTGTGCAGAAGAAATCCCTGAAGCTCTGGCATAAAAAGAAGAAAATTACATTACAAAATATTTCCATTAATAAACAGGCAGAGTCCAAGCAAGCTGAAGCAGAAGATGTTCTAGGGACCGACATATTAGATGATGAGCTAGTGATGATTGACAATGAAACACAAACAAAGGCTATAGCAGAAAAGGTTACAGGTGCTGATACATCAGATGAGGGCTCAGTGGTTGAAGTAATATTGGAAGATAAGACACCACAACAGGCACCACAACATGCACCAGATAACAGTCAGGCTCCAGCAAGGGGTGAATTAAAGAAAAAGACACTGTGGGTTAAAACTTTAACATATCATCACCCACATTACCCCGCAAGACAACAACCAACAAGATGGCAACCAATTAGCCACAAGGACAACAACCCCCGCATCACAGATAGAGAGGAGTGAAGATCCACCTACTACACATCAACATAGAAGAGCTTTTGTTTGGTCAATTTAGTGTGATCTAAATTTCTATTTATATTGTCAACCCGGGGTTCGTAGACTGACGAAGTGAGGTGTACTATATGTACTTAGATAACCATTTTCTTAAGTTTTTGTCGTTTTAAGTTTTTTTTTGGATTTTATTCTTTTCTTAATGTGTGGTGATGAAAGTGAAGTGTGAAGTGTGTGGAGTGTGAATGGTTATGATTTCTATGCTTGAAAATTGCTCAAAAGAAAGCTTTACAATAACTGAAATAAAACCAATAAAAAAGCGAACTAATGGCAATGGCCCAGTATCCTTGCTGCTGAAAATGAAAAGAAAGCAAAAACTTGGAAAACAACTCAAACTAAAGTAAAGCAGCTAACTCACACTACTTGAGCTTTTTAGATCCTATGCCCCTTGGCTCAATCTACCTTGGAGGAGTAATCATGAGCATAACAAGCAATATGATATTTAACTGTTAAAGAAAATAAATTGCATAAGGAAACTAATCATACTACTTGAATTCTTCAAATCCTTTACCTCTTAGCTCAATCTACCTTGAGGAAGTAATTATGAACATAAAAAGCAATATGATGTTTAACTGTTAAAGAAAATAAATTGCATAAGGAAACTATTCACACTACTTGAATTCTTCAAATCCTTTACCTCTTAGCTCAATCTACCTTGAGGAAGTAATTATGAACATAACAAGCAATATGATGACTAAATATATAAAGAAATTAATCACACTACTTAGACTCCTTTAGTTCTTTACCATACAGCTCAATCTACTTTATGGAAACAACTATGAGTAAGTACTATGACACTTAAATCACGCCACTGTTAGTGATATTCTGATCTCCTGCTGATATAGTCATTGACCACAGAAAGAAATCATAAAATTATTTAGTATGACACCTAATTAGCTATAAAAAAGAAATAAACAAATAACAATTGGAAAAGGACAATGCTGAATGTAAATTGCAGAAAATGAAGGTTAGCAAGCAGGATAAGATGATCACATATGCCAAAAGTTATTAAAGAAAACAAAAGATTGCCCAGGATGCCTAAAAGGACATGCAAAAAGCACTGATCAGTTTGTAAAGACAAAGATATAAACAGCATAAATCATAAAGCATAACATCTTATGTACAAACTAATGACAAAATAAAAGCATAAAGAAACTAAACAAATACTTTACAAGGCTTTAGTATGCAGGGGCCCTCTACCACTTTAGCCAATCAAGTGATCACAAAACTATCTTCAAAACAGTCTACTCATGTATTCAAATCAGCAACATGTAAAACAGTGGGGTGGTATAACCAACAGCGTGCGGAAATTACATAATAGCTTAGAAATTCTATGCAGCAAAAGTCTCTTTACAACATTTGGAAACACGTTATTTATAATGTAAAAGTCCTACAGCTAATTAATCAACAACTTAAACTATTAACTGCGTGCCATGGACACGTAGATCTCATGAGCCGAGATCTAGTTAACTGTCGTTATGCTTCTTAAATCCTGGAGTGATGGGCTGTTAGATTTGTTGTTCAAACACAATCCTCAGATGCGCTGGAGCCTCCGTGAGTTGAGAACTAAGCCACGTTTCATTCACGTGCCTTTAACAGTAACGTGCCACCGCTGGACTCTTCGGTTGGCCATGTCTTTGACTTGAGCTGACCGCGGCTTCAAAATGATGATTTGGCCAGTTCAAGGGGACACGATCCATGTACATGCCATCTGGAGCTTGCCCATATGGCCCGTTCCTTCAGAAGACACCTGGAGCACAACCTTTAACAAAATGGTTGCAGAAACCTGTGCGGGCTGCGGAAACATGTGCTGGCTGCGGAAATTGACAAGTTTCCGTAGCTGCATGAACAAAAGACTAAACCAAACAACAGACATTAGTATAGTTAGAAAACCATGTAAACAGTCCTTTTTAAACTATAATGTAATGATTCAACCACTAGATGAGTGAAGTGAATGGAGTATGAGGGTTAAGAGGGTGTGTAGAAAGGTGCAAGGTTGAGGCTCAACATACCCCCACTGTGAAGGTGTTGCATGTCCTCATGCAACCAAAATTGTATGATTTCCCTTTTAATCTACATGCTCCGAGGCCTATGCAAGGATATCTAGTCCTCTTTTCTTTTTCTTTGATGCCATTGACATCATCATCCTTGGTTTTCTAACCAGACATTTAAACTTGAGATTGATTAGAGCTTTGCTTAGCTTCTTGCATCTCTTTTTCAGTCTTCTATTCTTCTTCTGCCATAGTCCTAAATGGAGCATGGTATTGTCATGGACCATTTTGTCCACTTTACCTTGCTCTTTGAGTGTTTGATTTTCTTGTATTGTGTGCCTATTTAGGACTTCCAGTTCAAACACTTCTTGCTTTAGTGACTGAACCTGGGCATCAAGTGGCAAGGAAGTGCTAGGCCCTGCAGATGATTGCTCTAGAGATTCCAAATAATTGTACACCTCCTGCTGGTTAGGATCCACATTAGGTGATTTTCTTTGTTTGAACTGAAAATTTTGTGGTGGAGGACTGCCTGCTCCTTCTTGCCGAAAAGGACTTTCCTCTCGTGGAGGGCTTATGTCAAGGCTTGGCTATTCTGGTGTTTTCTCAAGTTTTCTTCACTCATCAAGATGTGGGACGTCTCTCCTTTTTTTCTTCCATTTTCCTTTTAACCGAGAGCTTCTTCTCAAGGATGAACTCACAACTGTCTCTCTCCTTTGTTTCCTTTTGTTGTTTCTAGCCAAGGAGCAGCTTTGAGATCCTTAGCCTTTCTGATAAGGCTGTATTCCCTCTTCCAATGATTTTCAGGTGATGGAGAGATTTCTTGAGTGACTACTTTGCCCTTTTCCTTCTTTTGTTCTTTGTTCTTGGCTGGTCTCTTCCTCTTTATGGGCAGTTCTCTTCAATTTCTTTAAGAGGGGAGCTTGAGCTGTAGCATTTTTTTATCCCTTCCTCCTAGCTTTTCTTGGGTTTTTTGATGGACCTCTTCCAGAGGCTTCCGCGGCTCTGGAAGTAGTTCTTTGTTGAAATTGATCCCAGTATCCTTGATTTCTTTAACTGCTCTTCAATTAAAATTTTTATGAGCCCGTGGTGATAGAGATGGGGCTCAATATTTCCCACATGCTTTTGAACCGTGATGCTCATTTTTTTTAGACTTGCCAACAGAAAATGTGGTAAATTGATAACATGTCCATCCATAAAATTCATCATTAACCTCACATGGTACATGTACATGGAGCCAAAACGGCCCTCACATGTAATAAATTTTTGTATTACCAACAACAAACCCGACCATTCTTCTTTCAATACATTGACAAGGATACCTCGGGTGAAAACTGTGGTGTCCATACCTTGATTGCGCAACATCGTTCTCCAGACTTGGTCATCTACGCTCCTATTCTTGAACCATCTTTCTCCGTCTAGAGGCATGCCTGTAGCTGCTGCAATTGTGGCCTCTGTCACGACAAACTTTAAGTTTCCCACCTCTGCTGTCTGTCCGTTAAAGGACCTTGCAAAGGTCTTAGTTACTTCCTTATTATACCCTTTGAATTTTTGAATAAACCTGAGCCATTTGGCTTTCTTTAACAACTCTTTGACTTGGGGATATCCTTCCAAGTACTTTGCTCCTTCTGGCTCAGCTCTCAGCAGTTTTCCCATTCTTTCGGCCTTAAATTTACTGTGGGTTTTTATCTACGTATGAGGGTTTAAGGAAGGGTAGCTCTGTGATAGAGTTTTTAGGGGAAACTAAAGTAGCTGTAATCAGGGTTTAGAGCTGTGCAGCGGCTGTAGTCACAGTAACAAGCAAAGCGTATTGACTGCAGTTGAAAACAGAGGGAATGCTCGGATCACAGGAAGAAAAATAAGTGAGCAGGGGTGACCGTGATCGAACTTATGGAATGAACGTGAGTATATGCGGAGATGGTTATGGCATGAGTGGAGTAACGGCTTGATTTTCCCGAGTTTTAGGTGACTGCATGTGAGGTTTACACGTCTCCAATAGACAGCTGCGGGAATTATGGATTGTAAGAGCCGTAATACAATAGGTCACGTCTAGGAGTACGAGTCATAAATAAAAGTAGAGTCATTTTTGAGTTTGGATTTCGGGTAATCATAAGACCGTTAAGGTGAGTGAATGCAAGATGTATGGGATGGTATTACGGAATAGAAATGGTAGTGGGTGGTTAATTAAATCATTACACATAGAAGAACTGATCATGGGTTAATAACTATACAAAATGATGACTTGAAGTGCTGTTTGATAGAGAGTTTTGATCATACCTTTGGACACTTGTCATTCTTTTCTTAAAATTTGTAACCAGTTGCTTCTTCTTGATATTTTGATGATGCCTCATGTCCTTAGCTCACGTACACCTGTATTGCATGCTTTTGGCACTAACAGTTGATTTTATTTTGGAACAGAGTGATGCTGGCTGCGGAAATCGTTTCTAGCTGCGGAAACAGGTTTCAGCTGCGGAAACGGTGGCCAGCTGCGGAAACTGAAATAACACCCCCTGATATGCACAAAGATATTTTAGAGGAAAATCGCTGAATGAAAAGTAGTCCTGAGCAGGGGACTTTATTGGTGAAATGGAATGGAATGAAAATGGAGTGAAAATGGAATGACAGTGGAATGAAAATGGAGTGAAAATGGAATGACAGTGGAATGAGTGGATGAGATGGAATGAAGATGGAAAGAACATGAGAGGAGAATTTTTTGTTTTGGAAAATATGGAGTGTCAGGTGCCCCTGATTTTCACCCTATATTTTCTGTATAAGACTACCAATCCATGATTGGTTTTCAGGTTTATACACATTTTTTTTTTTTTTTTTTT
>APFE030328050.1:81924-102820 GCA_000404065.3 Pinus taeda | reverse complement strand
AATGCTCTAGAGGAAGTTAATTAGGTCCAACATCAATGGGATAAGCCCCTCTTTTGGATGGGGTAGCTCCTCTCTTGATGGGATAAGTTCCTCTTTCATAGGGATACATAAACCATCTGGAGGCGCTCAATACACGTCAAACAGTCTTCTAGAATGCTCTAGAAATGACCACAAGTAACCTTTTTAAGATGAAACTCACGCCTTTTGACCTTTACAGGAGTAAGCACCCATACCTTGACATACAGAGCGTACAAGTACGCAGGTATTATGAACTTGGGATGCGTACACGCAAGCAAGGTAGAGAGAAATTGCGTACCCAGAGATAAACATGTTTTTAAACGACTTTCTCTCTTTCTTGAAGTTTGACATGGAGAGCAGAGGTATGAGGCTTGCCAAGGAGGATAGTATGACTGTTAATGGAGCCATACTAACTACAAATAGTCATGGTGACAAATTTTAGTGTAACAACTACCTTTCAAAGGACAATGGATATTGCGTTTGCTAAGGAGATACATGGTTTCCTCGTAGTATACCTTGATGACCTGACCCCATTCTCCAAATCTGACCATGAGCACCTTAAGCACTTAAGGAAAATTTTCATGACATGTAGGAAATACAGCATTTCCTTGAACCCTTAGAAGTCCCTGTTTGCCCTGAAGGAAGGCAAGCTTTTAGGGCATATAATATCAAAAGATGGGATCAAAATTGACCCGGAAATAATTCAAGCTATCCTCCAAATCCCTTACCCAAGAAACATAAAAGAATTGCAAGCATTCCTCGGAAAGATCAACTTCCTGAGAAGATTTATCCCAAATCTAGTCGAGCTATTAAGGCTATTGAGAAACATGCTAAAAAAGGATGCCAAGGTAAGATGGTGTCTTGAAGCCAAGCAGGCCTTCGAGAGTATAAAAACTGCCCTAACCCAAACACCCGTCCTTACCAGTCCTCAATTCGACAGGGATTTTATCATTTTTTCCTTCGCATCTGAACACACTATAGTTGTTGTCCTTCTGCAGAAAGATGATCAAGGCAACGAGAAGCCAATTGCTTTCTTTAGCCGAGCTATGAGAGATGCACCCTTGAAATTTCAGATTATGGAGAAGCAAGGCTACGCCCTGGTCAAAGCCATCAAAGATTTCAGAATTTACATCCTATACTCCCATGTGATTGCTTATGTCCCTAATGTTGTTGTAAAGGATATACTAACTCAAGAGGGACTGGAAGGCAAAAGAGGCAAATGGATTGCTAGCATCCTTGAATACGACATTGAGATAAAGCCCACCAAGCTCATAAAAGGACGAGGGTTAGCCAAGCTAATGTCCGAAACAAACTTCCAAGCATTAGACATCAATCAACTAGACGATGAACCGGAGCTGGCAACTCCACAGATCAGTGAAACCTTCATGCAATCCCCTTGGTACGCTGATATTTTCTTTGTATTATTAAACCTGTGTGCTCCCCCAGAATTGTCCAGAACCAGGAAAAGATTTTTAAGGATAAAATCTTCAAACTTTTGTGTCATAGATGGTACTCTATTTTGGAAAAATCATGAAGGTATTTTGCTTAAATGTTTAACTATGGATGAAACTAACAACACCATGAAAGAATTTCATGCAGGGGACTGTGGAGAACACCTATATTGGAAATCCATGGGGGACAAGCTCTTACGGGTTGGTTATTACTGGCCCTCTTTATTTGCAGATGTAAAGAAGTTTACTGCATCATGCCACAAATGCCAAACCTTTGAAGGAAAAAGAAAGTTACTGCCCTTGCCCCTTAGGCCCATTTCAACTGAGAAACCTTTTCAACAATGGGGTCTTGACCTCATTGGAGAAATCCATCCCTCTTCCTCAGGCCAACACAAGTGGATTTTAACAGCCACCGATTATTTCACCAAGTGGATTGAAGCCATCCCGTGTAGGCAAGCCAATGACTCCACCATTACCCAATTCCTTGAGAGCAATATCCTTTCTAGATTTGGCTGCCCTGAGAGAATTATTACTGACAACGCCGCTGCTTTCAAGTCCAAAAAAATCATCAACTTTTGCCATAAATACCAAATTACCTTAGGTCACTCCACAGCTTATTACCCGCAAGGTAATGGCTTGGCCGAGTCTTCCAACAAAAGCCTCATCAATATCATAAAGAAGCTGCTGGAAGAAAACAAAAAGAACTGGCACAAAAAGCTCACAAATGCTCTGTGGGCAGACAGACTTTCCACCAAAAAATACATCGGGATGAGCCCCTATGAACTTGTATATGGCATGGAAGCCAAGTTCCCTTCATCTCTGGGCATACCTACTATCAAATTGTTGCAAGGAATTCAGGCTGAACCAAATGATATGCAAAGAAGAGGTAATCAGACCATTCACCTTCAGCAAACCAGAGAACAAGTTTTCAACAGAACTCAGATACTACAGGAAAAAATCAAGAAAATGTTTGATAAGAAGACCAAAGCAGAGGATTTTTGGGTTGGCAGCAAAGTTCTAAGATGGGATTCACGAAGAGAAGACAAGCGCAAACACACAAAATTTGATTTTCTGTGGAAAGGTCCATACATTATTAGCGCTCTGCAAGGCAATAACACCTATTTTCTCAAATCTCCAGATGGCAGCACAGTTGAAGAAGGCACGGTCAATGGCCGGATGTTGAACCACTACAATGATCCTCCCGCTCGAAAAGAGCAGATGGTGGCGGATTTGTACATAGTTGTATATAGCAGTAGTTTGATTTTTGCAAGAGTCCATAATGCTGGAGCACGCAGAAGAAAGCAGGCGGCGCCTTACAGTTTAACAACAACAACTAAAGACTAAGGCATTCTGACCTGCTTTTCTTGGCTTCTCACAAGGAGAAACCATCCCCAAGTGGAGCCACTGTTTGCCTCCTGCTGCAGCAGGTTACTCATATTTCATGATTTACATTTTTACAGGCCAAATATGTCATACTTTGCATGTGCAATGCTCCATATTTGCTTAAACAGTCTCCAAGTGAAGAAGGCTACTCAGAGTTCATTTAATTGCCTTCCAAATTTTTGAGAAGTTATCCTGGTATCGCCAACTTTTAGTTAAAGGGAGGTCCAAACAGCTTAATCTTGGTCTCCCTAGGTTTAAATTTCCTGCTTTAGAATATAGAGAATGTAAATCTGTCCAAACAGCTTAATCTTGGCAGATTCTTAGATAGGTAGAGAAGCAGAGGAGCCCAATAGTTTAATCTGGGCCCTCGGATGAAATACGGGTAGTCTGTAGATAGGAAAGCATGAAAAGAAAAAGAGAATGATGGGTTTGCAAGTCTAAGTGCACCCAAATCAAAAGAAGAAAAATGTTAGGTAAGTAGGCTGGGTAGGTAGTTTTGAGGTTGTTGAATCTTAAATGCCGATCAGTTCCAAGTTTTCAAGTGTCATCTTTACTCGGGACACAATCAGCAGGCAGTTCTATGCAAGAATTTCAAAAGAGGTATAACTAACTCCCTTTCTCCACTTTCCCCCAATCATTAACTGACTTCCCCAAAAGAGGTCAAGATCTGCTTGATACCTCTTGAGTTTTATCATTTTCATAGCATTTGCTTGAGTAAAGATCTGCTTTACTCAAAGTTGTTCCATACTCTCTCCGAAGAATGGTTCTATCCCCTTGTAAATAGCCTAAGGTCTCCTAAACTTAGCACTTTCTTACCATCTCCATATTAACCACTAACATTATTATTTAGCTCCCTATATTTTCCCATCCCCCTACTAATATTATGCAAATCATCCCCTATGTAAATATCCCTCCCCCTGGTTGGAAAATAACCATAAGTACCCCCGGGAATTGCTCAGTTTACCTGAAACTTAGCAAAAACCCTCCTGCTGCCCCTTCAAACCATCTTCCAAATACAATGGACTCCTTCCAGAGTATAAAATCCCTTTGAGGAGATCGAACTCCTTCCGAAGCCTCAAACGCCTTTCTCACCCACTTACTTACTCCTTCCAATCGCAACAAACCCCTTGCTGACTTTCTTAACACTCCACAGACCCTTGAAAGCCAGATCGCATCGCAAGATCGCAGTTTCCTCTCCATGAAAGTTTTGATATATATATATATATATATATACTTTTTTTTTGAAATATAATAGTAAAATAGCTACAACTCCATCTTTTAAGAAAGACTTCTTCAAATTGTTGAAAAGTGGTGATATAACCAGGTTGAAGGGATCTTAATGGATGTTAAAACATTTTCAACAAATTTAACATTAATAGTTGTTATGACATATATTGTTACAACATTTTTTATTACAACATGAGTTGTTACAAAATATGTTGTTACAATATTTGCTATAATGGTCATTCTTTTAGAAATTTCAATTGTAGCAGTGGTTATAGCATCAACTTTTACAACGGTTTCAGAATTTTCAACAGTAATGGATATTACAACATTTTCAACAGATTTAACATTGATAGTTGTTATGGCATCCATTGTTACAACATCCTATGACAACCCAACCCATGGCTCTCTCATAAAATGCATTGTAAATATTTATTACAAATATGTGAAATTAAGAAAAAGGGACTAAGTCAGAGGGACACAAATTCCAGAGTTGGGGAGGAGGATTGCTTGCTTGTGATGTTGAGGTTTTCTTGTGTAGAAAATCTGAAATGTTTGACACAACCATTAAAAGTTTGTTGGTGCATGAATTAATGAATTGGTTCTTAAAATTGAATGAATTGCAAGGAAGGTACACATACCCATGCACTTGAGAACCTTCACAAAGAAAAGGGACAAGAAACCATGATGGGAATTGTGCAGTTCAAGAAAGAAAGGATGAAGCAGTAAATGCAAGCCAATAAAAGAAGTCAAGGCACATTATTCGAATTCATGTTGAAGGAGACAGGAGACACAATTCGAGTAATAGAAAAACAAATAAATATGGTTCAATCAACAAGAAGTGAAAAATAGGAGAGAATAGAAGGGGATTGGCTCTCAGTTTCCCTAGAGTTTATGGGTTGAACTACTAGTCTTTAGAGCCCTGTAACAGTTTGGGGTTCCCTGGAGGATGTGGGTATAGCTACTAGTCTTTGGAGCCCAATAACAATTTGGGGTTCCCTAGAGGATGTGGGTTGAGATAGGACCCCTGGGGCACTGTAACATATTGGGTCCTTGGAGGCTATGGGTTGAGACAAAGTCTCTAGATTCTTATAATAGCTGGGTCCCTAGAGGCTGTGGGTTGGGATGTAATCTTTGGAGCCTTGTAACAACTTGGGTCCCTTGGACGTTGTGGGTTGAGATAGAAGGCTCTTGAGCCTTGCAAAGCTTAGGAAGAGGCTAATCATATAGAAACCTCAAAAGAAGACTTTATTAAATACCTTGGTTACTACATTACTGTTATAATGGATCTTGGACTCCATGGAAGGGAGTGAGTCACTGTGTATGCACTTTGGGTGAGGTAAGAACTGCTAAACTCTATGTGCTGGGAAGATGACAATGTCAACTAGTGGGATTGAGGAAGAGGCTCTCTAGATTCCATAATTTTTTGGCACCTGGTTTTCTAATCCCTTAGGCAAGCACCCACCTCAAGATCTAGAATATGGTTCGGGGGTGATAGATGCAAGTAAGTGTGGCTGCATTTGTCTATGGTTAGGTGGAGATTCATGTCCCAGACTTAGTTTCCTTGCAAATTTAAAGATACGTATATATTTGTGTTGATAAAATATTAATGAACTTATGATGCATTTATGGTTGAAATTGTTTGGATTCTTTTGGGATTTTAAAAATGTTATTAATGTGATGAGCATGTGGATACCTCTTTCTGTACATATAGCTTTATAGTTATGATAAATAAATGCATGCATAAACACATATGTCACATCTATGAAATAGACAGTGTTGATAAACAAGTTGAACTAGTGTATGCATCGACAATGGAATGAAGTGTTGTGTTAAATTATCATTACTGTAGTTCATAACATATACTCTGCAGAAAAATGTGTAATGATATATACAATAAACTAACTTTAGTCATGTTCCTAAACCATAATCTTGTCTCAGGGTAAATGCTCATTCATATTGATTAACAAGATATATGTAAGTAACAAAAAGATGTCATGAAATGCCAAAGGCAGAAGAAATATCCATAAGGATCTTGAATAAAAACTTGGAACATTGGGAACAAAGACCCTTTTTATTAACATAAAATAAGTACACAAGAGACTGCCCACTTGGCAGGGTTTGTACATATACATGGATGTTCCTTCACCAGGATATACGCCCTTGAACCTTTGAAAAAGGAATTGAGTCAACGCTAGAAGGGTTATCTTCCCTTTAAGTGTAGGAATAATTGAAACCCACGGTAGGTAAGGGTCACATGATTGCCTATGCTAGTATGCATGGGATTCCCAGTCCAAGAACAAGGAATGTAGAAGGGCCATAAATTATTTGGAGTTGGATTTGCTCAAGCTCAAGAGGGGTAGCACCATAGAGAACCTTAATAAACCATTGGAATTGACACCGAGTACTGGCATTGATCTGGAGGTATGTAGGACCTCTGAGACAGATCCATGGTCGAAATAACCAGCTTAGGGAAATCATGGTCGGGTTAAGACTTGCTCTTACGACGATCACAGAGATCCCTGTTTGATGCATTACTTAAGGTAGGGTTAAGATCCCTTAGTTGAGCCATGGCATACATTAAAGGTAAGATTGATGTATCGCATGAGGGAAAGCTTTAAACATATAAAAAGAATTTTGTAAAACCTTATCCTTACACTGATCCAAGCCCTAAGCATGGAGACTCTTCATTGGTGTAGCCTAATTTTTCCTTTAACATAATTGGATGAGGAAGTGATGACGTGGCGTAGAAGTAGAAACCCAAAATATTACCTCAGAAAATTGCGTGGCACAATTATGGGATCGACCAAGATGATGTCAGCTAGGATGAGATGGCTAACATGCCATCTCGAAAGTCCTATAATTGGTTAGAGGTGGACCCTCTTGACAAGTTGGTCCATCAGCCTTGTTGATTCCCTGTTGGTGGGGAGTGGCCCGTTTTTACATGTAACCCGACACTTATTAAAGGGTCACACTTAGGAATCACTGGGAGAGGATAAGCAGGGTGACGCGTTTAGTGGGACCCGCTCAAGAGGCATAAGGGTGTTATGTCTAAAGATGACATTATGATGCAGTGAGCAAAAGCCATAGCATTCGACAAGGCCCATTATATATATATAATTAATAATATATATATTAATATATATATATAAATATATAAATATATAAAAGCATGTAGAGTAACAACTCTAATTGTGAGGCCCTCATGATGAGTTGGGAAGTGAAGTAGAGTTCGGAGGAAAAATAAATGTTTGGATGATGTTACATATTTGTTGTTACCTATGTTTTTTCTTCTTAATTTTTTTCCTTGATCACTAAACTGTTGGTGTAGTGTTGGGTGGAAAAACACCTCTTTGGATTCCCACTTTCAAGCTTTCACAAGAAAAATGAAATGGATTGTTGTTACAACATCTGTTATGGCATATGTTGTTACAACATTTGTTGTTAGAACTTCTGGTTTTATAGCATTTTCTTCTCAATCTGTTGTTACCTATGTTTGTTCTTCTCAATTTGTTTTCTTGATCCCCCAAGCGTTGGTGTAATGTTGGGTGGCAAAAACACTTCTTTGGCTACCCACTTTCAAGCTTGGACAAGCAATATGAAATGACTTCCTACCCCTTCTATTGTTACAACATTTATTGTTACAACATTCATTGTTACAACATCTGTTGTTACATCATCCACTGTAATGGTCACTGTTTCAGTAGTTTCAATAGTAGTATTTGTTACAGCATCAAATTTTATAATAGTTTCAACATTTGCAATAGTCATAGTTGTTACAACATCAACTGTTACAACATTTTAAGTAGATTTAACTTGACATGTTGTTATGTCATCTATTGTTGACTCTAGTCTCATTCCCCATAACTATTTCATCTTCAACATCTTTACCACATCTAGCTACTTAACATTGACCATTGCTTCACTTGAGCGTGGAAATGTATGTATATATAACACAAAATGGAGAGGGTTTGTACTTAATTTTATGTAATAGAAATTACAATTCATAGTTAAATTGAATAACAATTTTTTTATGATCTTTACTAATGTTTATTTGAATTATTAAATGTTTTACATCATTGGAATGACATTTTAGTTCTAACTTATTTGAAATATTATTATCGTATGTGGACTTTGATATCATGTACATGGAAAATTTTAGGGGCTAATATTCACAGGTGGGCTAATTTTCCATGATTTTTCCAAAAAAAATATTCGTCAATTTCCATTTTTTTATAAAAATGATTCGCCAAAATTTTATAATATAAAAACATTTTACCTTAAAAATTGTCAACATTATATAGAGAGTATACATAAAATTGTTACAAATTTGAATAATTTTACAAAAACATCAAATTTTGCACATTAGGAACTAGTTAGATTCACCAATGTTTTTAAACTTCAAAATAATTTTCGCTATTCTTTGTGCTTGGAAGCAAAAAAAGAAGAAAAAATGGAGGAAAATTTGGAAGCCACACTATACGAAAAACTAGAAGAAAAATTGGAAGCCACACTAGATGCAAAATTGGAAGCAAAATTGGAAGCTACATTTGAAGCAAAACTGGAAGCAAAACTAGATGTAAAATTGGAAGTCAAACTAGAAGCAAAATTTGAAGCAAATCCTAGTGTTATTTCTTGCTCTAAAACTAGCACTTTTCTCAGCTCTATTCTCGACGTTATTTTCGGCATTGTACCTTGCACTATTTATGATGTGATTTCCATTGCAACTGTCAGTGCCACTTTTGGTAGGATTTCTAGTGTTATTTCTAGCACTATTTACAACGTGATTTTTGACGCAACTGTCGGTGCCACTTTCAGTAGGATTTTTGGTGCTATTTTCTGGCACTATTTCTAGTGTTATTTCTGGCGCTATTTCTAGTGCCAAATCTGGTGCTATGATAAACATACCTAGTTGCACCCATTTTTGTGCTGGGAAGGGTGTCCAATTCATGAACTGAAATACACTAAATTCCGGTGCTATTTTCCTTTTTTGTTGTATTGCCTCTCCTCCCTAAATTATCCCAAAGCCTCCACATAAGAATCCACCACCTTCCTTCCATTTCTCACACTTATCTCCCTCATGGAGTCAATGCCACCAACACCCATAATGCCCTTTCCATCCCTCACCTATCCCCTTATCCAAAATTAGATTCGAGTGAGAGAGTCATGTCAGAGCATAGGGGTGATAAATAATAAAACAATGATAATAAAAAGTAATAATATATATTAATACCATTTTAAAGTCTCCCAACCCTATGGATTCGTAAGAATCCTATTAGTTTAAATATACAATAATCATGTTAAAATATAATTTATTAATTATAGGTCGAGATTAATGGTTTATTAACCACTAATCAAGCTTAAGGCTAACTATAAGCTTGATCATTAATCAAGCTTAAAGTTAACCATAGCTTATGCATTAATCAAGCTTAAAAACTAATTAATCATCTAGCATAATAGGCTATAGAATACTAGCATATTCATGTGAGGTGTAGGTATGTAGCTAGCATACGTACAATTTGTAGGTATACTAATAATTCTTATAAGAACCAACCACATAATTTAGTCACTCAATAGGTAGGTTAATAACCTAATATGAATTAATAATATCAGGAAGTGGGAATTACTTACATCATCCAAAAACTCTTCTAACTTATTAATCTATATGCCAAATAGGGTAGGGACTGAGGCACACCCTTGCTTGACTCCAAGATTGTAGTTAATTTCTTCCAACCAAGCCTCAATGGTCCTAAAATTGGATATAATTTTTTCACACAACATTTTCACAACAACCCTTAACTCTAGAGAAACCATTGTCTCTTTCTGACTCTTCGTTTGTCCTAAGAATATCATCAAAATATTTTATAGAGCCAACGGAACAACAAAAGGGATTTGTTTTATTATTGTGACACTGGACCTTCATAATGATCCTAAGAGTAACAAGGTGTTACATAGTTGAATTATATCTCCTAAACACAGGTTGGACTTTTGCTCTTTTATCATGTCTTTCTAGCCATAGATTAATCTGCTTTTCTAAAATAATTTTATACAACTTGGATAAAATGTGGCTAATTATGCCGTAAGGCATTCCATTTGAAATGAAATTTCATATGGGCTTAGTTGTCTTCACTAAATCATTGATTTAATTCACTCAACCAACTCGCTCAATCCTGCATTTACTCTCCTCAACCAACTTACTAATTTTTCAGTTGGACCGTTTTATCCCACCGGCTAAACTAACTGTCTGCAGACTCTTTAATTTTTCACTAAACTAAACTGTAAGCCAACTCATTAGGTTTTCATTTCCTTTCCTTAAATCTCCATCTCTAGGGGAATCTAACCCCGAGGTGATTGTAGCAAATGCCTACACTCCATAGATTTGTGAAATCTCTCATATAAGGGCAGATTACGTGGATGTATACAGTTAGAATTGGCGGTGGAAAGGTTGTAATTGCATCACATGAGATAGTGAATGGTTAGAATTTGTCATTTATGACACTGAAAACAGTTTGTTTGCAGGTTCAGGACTGATGGGAAAACTATTTGCAATTCCAAACTCTGGAGATTCCAGTATGATCTCGTGAGGTATGAGGCTCAAATTTAACGACAGGTTTCAAGGTGAACAAGAATATCAACTCTAGGATTTGTCTCTCTCTACCATAAATCTTGTAGAACCTATGGGTACACCATGAATAATCCCTAAAAGCCACTGTAAAATCCCTTAAGTACATGCAAAGCCTTCATGTAATGGTATAATGGAATTCATTTTAAGGTTTTATTTTTTTGCATAAGGCCTACTGGACTCGAAACCCTATCCTTCCATGTAACATCAGTCAAGATTGAATATCATGGAACTATATATTATGCTTTTTGATGGAACCAGTCTATAATTCCACACTATAATGTTTAACAATAATACAAGACTGCGCTTATCAACAATTAAATGATTAAGGAATGATTTGGGACTTAACACTTGTGATTAGGGGTTGATCATAGGATGGTTTTGGATTGCATTGGATGGAATTTATGTCGGACTTTAATTCTGCTGTGTTGGCAATACTTGCCTTGGTTACTGTTTCTCGCTCTTTGGTTTACACCAAAACCCTGCCTTCTATGTCATTTCTTCATTTTTGTTCTTGCAACTTTGCTACGCTGAGGGTTTGGTCTTGAAAAGTGAGGGTTCGGGCTGCAAATGTATGGAGGTGAGCCACAGACTCTGTGTGCACCTAGCTATGGGTTATGTCACTTGTTGGTGTGGCACCTTCGGTTGTTCTGGTGGCTTCGTTGCTTGGTTCCTTGGGCATAGTGTGATGGTTCTTCTCATTTGTGTAAGAGAATGGCTATTTTCTTTGTCTGTTTGGTTGCTAAACTTATCTCTGCTCCATTGTTCTCATTTTATTGAGGCTCTTCTAGCTGTTAAATTTGATTAATGGGTTGCCCGTGTTGCATGCTACAGGTCACAGTTGCGGTGGCCTCCTCTGCTTCGCAGATTTCTTCAGGTATGCTGTCTCTCCATGATTCTTTTCCCTCTTTGTCTTTCTTTGGTTCTAACGAGAACTGCTCCTTGGTCTCAGGGTGTCATTGTGGATTGTTGCTCAGTGGGTTTGCATTCTTCCCACATGACTAATCTCCAGGTAAACAATTTGTTCACTGTACATTTGGTTCCTTACTCTTTATTTGCTTCTCGCCCTTTACTCTATTGACATTTGGCTGACAATGTTGCCCTATTTTTCTTGTGCAAGTGGGGGTTCGTTCTTTGGCGTGGTTGATGAAAGAACTACGACTTTGTCTCGATAGGCTTTGCTACTGTTATCAAATTGTTTTTAATAGTTGGTCTCTATCAATTTGCTGGGTGGAGTCCTAGTTCTTGTCCACTTGAGCTTCTCTATTGTCGCTATGTGACCTGGGTTAGTCTTGTATAAATCCTCTTTTGTATTCTGGAAATTTTGTAATTGTAAACCACTTTTTTGGAGGGTGGCCGACCAAAACCCTCACCCTTAGGGTTCTGCTGGTTTGTATTGCTTTTTTGCCATTCGAATGGGTATCCCTGTATTGTTATATGTATACAAATATCTTTGTTTGTTGGAAATGAAAAGAATTAACAATGAATTTGGTTATACATTGTTACCTCTATCCTGGGATTGTTGCTCAACATTTATTTTCTCGTTCTTGGTCAAACTATTCGTAATGTGCTTGGCCTTCATTTGTGAACTTTGTATTTTCACTACCAAAATTTTTGCTGGAAATACTCGTCAAACTTCTCTATTTGTGTTCTGTTCTTTAGGAAAATAAATAAATGAAAAGTATAGGAATGCACAATGTTTGCTTAGTTAGCTTACTCAATGATTAAGAGAAAAGCAAATGAATATTACAAAGACCTGTTACAGATGGACTCGAATGTTTCAGATGAAAGAAATTATTCTCTGTATTGTATTTCTGTTCTTATGTGTTGAACCTCTCCATGATTGTATTACATTGATTTTTATATTGTGTTGGAACAGTTACACAAATTGTTCTTGGTTACCATACAGTTACCCTTTGTAGTTGCATAGTTGATAATCTTGTTGGGTTTTCTTGTATTGTAGGAGTCACAAAAGTACTGTAGGAGTTACATTATTAAATTTTTTGTTTATGAACAAACACCTGCAAGATGAACTAAGAAAATTACAAAACAATGCAACTATTGTGACACTACGCTAATTGTACTATTTCTAATGTTTCTTAACTAATTAATAATAAAACAAGCTAATTCCTAGACACTGTTTTATTCATCAAACGTAAATGAAATTAAAATTTTTTGAACCTGTCCTTCTTGGCTGAGACCAACACCCGGTCATGATGCCCTTAGCTAGATGCTCCTACATCACTTTTGCATGTTTAAAAAAAGTGTAGTTAAATTTTCTGCTTTTCAAAGGATAATTTTGGATAGCTAAAGTTTGTATAGCTTCTCTTCCGTATTACAATGCTTGCGAATTTTATGAGAATGGTGGATCGTTATGTTTCATTGATAATTCTCTTAAGACATTTATTTCTTTGGATACGCTAGGGTTTAAGACTAGGCTTTTCAATCAGTTTTTGCCTGTTTCCTAGATTTACCTCCTGTTAAGAAATGTTGATTCTACCTCTATTCTTCCTTTTCAGCCCAATACTAACACACACCTCCTATCTCTTTCCTTTCAAAGGATATCCCCTGTTGTCTATTTTGTTGCAGACACCAAAGCGAAATTCGCGTCCTCCATTGGATGATTGCACAAAATTTGGCTAACGGTCTCATTTTTATCGATTATAAAGAAAATTCATCAAGCCATGGCTTCAAAAAATTCCTCGAACGTAACCAGACATTCCAAAATATTTGAAAAGGAAAATATCAGGCTACTGAAATTGTTGAAAAATTCCATGCATAAATTTTCGTCGTAGGTGACGTGCGTCCCTTCAAATTTTAGTTCTTGTTATCTAGATTTAATCTTCAAGGTAGTGCTATTAAATTTGACTTTTTATTTTTGATTTCATGTTCATTTTTCCCTACGCATTTGTTTATGCATCTATGATTTTCTTGGAAAATCGCTTCCTCAATTTTGTGCAACCTTTAACTTACAAAGATTTGCATGAAATAGTTTAAGAAATTTCGCACAACTCAGACTCTTCTTTAGGTCATCAAAATTTTGTTTTGAGTTATTCTCTGAAGAGATGTAGCCATGGCCACCAATACCATTAAACAAAAAAGTAATATTGATTCCATTGCCGCTCCTCTTTTGCAACACCGCTTCCGCTTCTTAGCTGAGAACAAAGAACAATGAATATAGAACAATTATTTTTAAAATTAAACGGAACGAAACATGGTTATAACTGAAAAAGGAAAATCAAAAGAAACTCTACAAATATGTGATTTTAATTTATTTGGAGTTTGTAAAGAAATCCTATTATTTTAGACAAGTTGGAAGTTCTATAAAGATTGAATTTCTATTGGTTGATTTCTTGCATGTTTATCCTTCATTTCCTCTATAACTTGTGCATCTTTATTGCATTTCTCTCATGAGAGACCAAGGGTTTGAATTTTAGAAGAAAATTAAATGTCATTCCATTTTTTTTTAAGATCTATGCAAAAGGCAATTAAATCTCCCAAAGACTAGCAATCTCTTAGTTGTGTGATCTACACTCACAATGTAATAACACAACAACAATGCAATCAAATCAAAATAGAGGAGACATTGGGTCTCTATCTGAAATCAAGAAAAATGCAACACAATAACTTAAATTATAATTTTTCTGAAGGAGTGGTATAACTTAAACTATAATTAACATTCCCAACCTTCCAAAGAGCATACCACTTTCTAAAATTGATCAAGATGTGATACTATGATATATATCCAGAATCCAGATGCTAAAACTTGCACATTTATTTATCTTTCAAGTCAACATGGCAGGAGAGCCACTGTCTATGGAAACATTGTGAAAGGAAGCTTCAATCTCAAGAAGATTGTAGTTTTCAAATAATAAATGCATTAGTTTTTATTCCAATTTAATTTTATACTATTAATTTTCCACGATTTGAGAGGGTTTGTGTGGATTTCATTTCTTCAATTTCAAGGAACTTATGCAGAATTTATTGCTTAAGATAATCCCATTGAATGGACTCGATCAAAATTAAAAAAAAAAAAAAAATCCTTTTGTACGGCTCAAAAGTTTTTCAGGAAGCCATTCAAAGAAATAAGCACAGTCAATATCAAGGGTTTCATTAGTTATTCAACATACAAATTTGTATTTTAGGATCCTATCCGATCATATCAATCTGAATAACTAGTTGAAAAATGACTGCTTAGGAAAATAAGACAAAAAAGATCATTTTATAATAAAAACTACGTAACATGTTTTGATGAATTGCAATAATGATATGAATTCCTCCTATATATTAATTGGAGAAAGAACCTCCATACCATTGAAAAAAATCTAAGTAGAAATGACATAGGAGATGGATATTCTATTCTTCCATTAATGTGAATTTCCCAAAATTATTTTGTTTGGTGTCCTTCGGAAATTATGAGCGGCATCACTTGGAAATTAAGGTAAACCCTCTATTTTGGTCGCCATTCAGAAATTAAGGTAAACACTTTGTTTTGGTCACCAAACCTCAGCAATGGTGATATCCATCACTTCCAAATTAATGTACTTTCGCTATTTTGGTTGGAGCACCTTACAAATTATGATATTCATCACATGGAAATGAATGTAAACTCTCGCCATTTTATTAGAGTTTGTGATATTCTTCGAATTAGTGAAATGTGCAACAACTACCCATTGACATAGTAGTTAGTGGAATTCACAATTAATTTTCCTGAGTATTGGATAATTTGTCTTAGTGAACATTAAGAGTGGATTTCATTGTAATTTTTTTTTTTAATGATTCAGGTATGATATCTTCTTGATATTGTATTTCATTTTTATATTCAAAATTAATTATGAAATATAAAATTTGCATCCACAACCATAAATTAAAAGAATTTCATAAGAGTGTCACACAGGTTGTAATTTTGTTTTTTATGATTCAGGTACGATATCCCCTTGATGTTTCATTTTTATATTCAAAATTAATCGTGAAATGTAAAATTTGCATTCACAACAATAAATTAAAAGAATTGTATAAGAGTGTCACAATTGCATAGGAGTGTCACATGTATACCTTCTTGATAGTTCATTTTTATATTTAGAATTAATCGTGAAATATAAAATGTGCATTCACAATAATAAATTAAAAGAATTGCATGAGTGTTACATGCATATCTTCTTGATATTCCATTTCTATATTCAAAATTAGTCGTGAAATATAAATTGTCCATTCACAACAATAAATTAAAAGAATTGCATAAGAGTGTCACAAATATATCTTCTTGATATTTCATTTTTATATTTAAAATTAATCGTGAAACTTAAAATGTGCATTCACAAAAATAAATTAAAAGAATTGTTTTTATATGATTCAGGTGGGATATCCTCTTGATATATTCATTTTTATTTTCCAAAATTAATTGTGAAATATAAAATGTGCATTCACAAATAGTAATTAAAAGAATTGCATATGAGTGTCACCTGTATTTCTGATATTTCATTTTTATATTTAAAATTAATCATGAAATATAAAATGTGCATTCACAACAATAAATTAAAAGAATTGCATACACTTATATCTTCTTGATATTTCATTTTAATATTCAAAATTAATTGTGAAATATAAAATAAGCATTCACAACAATAAATTAAAAGAATTACATAAGAGTGTCACACGTTTTATAATTTTGTTTTTTTATGATTTAGGTAGTATATCCTCTTGATATTTTATTTTTATGTTCAAAATTAGTTGTGGAATGTAAAATGTCCATTCACAACAATAAATTAAAAGAATTGCATAAGAGTGTCACATGTATATCTTCTTGATTTTTCATTTTTATATTCAAAATTATTCATGAAATATAAAATGTGCATTCACAACAATAAATTAAAATAATTGCATAAGAGTGTCACATGTGTTGTAATTTTGTTTTTTTATGATTCAAATATGTTATCCTCTTGAAATTTCATTTTTATATTCAAAATTAATTATGAAATATAAAATGTGCATTCACAACAATAAATTAAAAGAATTGCATAAGAGTGTCACATGTGTTGTAATTTTGTTTTTTTATTATTCAAGTACGATATCCTCTTGATATTTCATTTTTATATTCAAAATTAATCGTGAAATATAAAATGCGCATTCACAACAATAAATTAAAAGAATTGCATAAGAGTGTCACACGTGTTCCGATGTACTAGTGCTTTTGCAAATTTGAGTGGCTTGCACTACCCAAGAAAACATGTTAATTAAATGGTGATGAAGGTGTCAATTATGTGTCCTCGAAAAGTTGTACAATTGGAAATTTGTAAAATGAGGAGTTTTTGGTTTTGGAATATATTAGCAATTGCACAAGATGTTGTAAAGGGAATTTGAAAAACATTGATATATGAAAAATTATTGAAGATAAAAATTAGTAAATAAAATACTATTCAAAGCTAGAACATAAAGAGAAACCAATTATATCATGCCAAATTCATATATCTTTTAACGTTTCCAACATATATTTCCTCTTAATCTTCACAACAATATTTGATAGATTTTTAAAAAATACTAGTAGATGACATATACTACTTGGGAAAGAAGTAGATGAGATATACTAAATAAAATAATATTATTTCATGAACAATATGGTGGCTATATTTCCAAATCTAAATTTGTAGCACAACCTGAGACATTTCAGGCATCATCAATTATTATATGAAAATGAGCTAGACATCGGCTCCCAATGCCTTATGGTGTTCCTTTACAAAACGTGGTGCAATTGCTAGTCATAATGCTCCAATAACTAGAGGGGATACTTTTATCCCCACTTCTAAAGATAGGTATAATGATGCTTTGCACCCATGGTGTAAGTAAGACTTGCTTTACTGCCAAATTGAATAACTTTGTATGTGAGGGATGAAGATAGGCCCTCATATTTTAAAAAGTTTAGCCAGATAACCTTCAATGTCCTTAACTTTCACAATTGTGAACCAAATAAACCCAAACTCAATGTATTCCATACAAAATAATTCATCATCTATAGGAGCACATAAAATGAGGTTTATGGCATTAGGGGATTTATAAAAAAAATTAAGATATGATTTTTACTTCTTCAAGGGAGTCAGATTACTTTCTTTAGTTTTGCGAATTAGAATTTTCCTCCAAAACTTCATAGAATCCAATTTAGATAGGTGCAATAACTACTCATTTTTATTTATTTATATAGTATTATAGAAATTATTGTGTACATCTGAAATTGCTCATGAAATTTACTAACACACAAGACTCAAATCTACTAGACTGCTCTGCGAAATTAAATTCACGATCGAGAACACAAATCATAAACATGCAAGAAGAATTATCACACATACAAAGAGATTTATCTAGGGGAAAGAAATTGCTCAAAACCCCTTCCTATCTATATTGCATTAATTAAATAATAGTGATGAAATACATACGATGCTCAAGCTTGAGCACAACCTGCAAGTGTATAGTCTATCCCTTTTCCTGACTCACTCACTCTGGCCAACATTTAGCCAATTTCCAAGCCCTCCAAGATCTTATTTCCTAGTGTTGTTCCTTGAGGAATCATAGCCCTATTAATTAGGAAATTCCCTCAATTCGATTGTACAATTCCTTTAGGCTCATCCTCTGACTGCATGCACCACCTATATACTTTAGAATAGTCTACGACTAATAGTAAACTTTCTTGGAATCTCCCTCTCAACTAGGTAACTTGAATTCTCTGCAAGCATCAGTTCTTTTGGGCTAATTTATTAGTTATCTATTTGATCAGTAAGTGTGTTTAAGTTACACTTCCAGAACTTGACCTTCCACTAGGTCCTCCAACAGTTAGAACTAGATTGCTACGAATTAGCAATCAATCATATTGAACTGAACTCAAGCTGCCCTAATTCAAATTAAAAGAGTTAACTGGGTGACAAGTGCCATGTCACCTGAGTTGTTGGGTCCCTATAATACTAGTGATTACCCCATTACTAATGTAGTTATACCCCTTATTAATATTGTTGTGCCCCTATTGTCCCCATTTTGTTATTAATGTGCCCCATAGAATACCTATATTGTTATTTTTGTGGCTTTATATTATTATTGTTAGGTCGGTTGGGTTATATATTGACTCCTTAGACTCCTATATATAGAAAGGAGGTTTTGTCATTTGAATCATCAAATAATTGTTCATTTATGTAATGTAAAGGAGGTTGCCCCCTCGAAGAGGATGAATTCTAAGGCGTTGATCTATCTTTTCTGTCTTTCTTGAAGCTGGTTTCATAACATTTGGTATCAGAGCTTTGGATTCTAGGGTTTCGTTGCTCCAAACAGGTCATCGTGGCACTTTCGCTATAAAATTTTTTCTGCGACGTTTCAAAAGTTGAAAGAAAACCATTTGAGAAGACATCGTCCTAAATCTCGGGTCCAAATTTCAGAGCTTTTTGCGCTATATTTGCGGAGATATGATATGAGGAAGTTGGGCTTTTTGTGGACTCCTGAATTACATTCCAAATAGGTGACCTGGGGAAAATCGTCATAACTTTTTCTCTGAGCATTGGATTGAAATTTCATAAGAAGGTGCAGAAAGAAGATGGACTGTAGTTTCTTCTATTTATTTTTTAGAGATAAAGGTCAAAACAGTGACTCGTGGCACGTCGTACAAGTTCGCTCTACTGAACTAGTCTATAATGAGATCACTGTGGGAGATTTCATATAACTCTTCCTTGGAGAATCCAATTTGGATCAGACTATTGGCATTGGAAAGAGGACACAGAGGGCTACCACAGATCACAATTTCAGAACTAGATGATCTAAAATTATAAAGATACATCAGATTCAATATCAGGCTCCTACAAAGTGAAAAAAGGTGTGTAGTTTTTTTTAAATTTTTGCATAAGGTTGGTTTGAAAAATTAGTTTGAAGGAATTCAAAGGGCATAGTAAAGCATTATTATTGGTAATTGATGTCCCGAGGAAAGAAAATGCAAACACCTAGTAGGAAACCTAAAGTCTCTAGCATGACCCATGAAGAAGAGGAAGAAATGCAACATGATATATCAAAATTACGAGACCAAGTGCAACAATTGTCACTTGCACAAAAAGGAACAAAATCTAAGATGGATGGTTTACAGAAAGATGTAGAAGCTAAGATGGATGGCTTAAAAAAAGGTGTAGAAGCTAAGATGGATGATTTAAAGATAGATTTGAAGACATACATGGACGAATTGAAGATAAATATGAATAAGTTGCTACAAGAAATGGTCACTAATGGTGAAAGGGTAGTAAAGGAAACTCATGATGATAGCAAAAGAAATGTTAATCATGATTCCATAGACCCTAATGTTGGATCGAAGACCCACCATATTCCAAAAATCGATATGAGGAAGTTTGATGGCAAGGATCCTGCAGCATGGATATTACAGATGGAGCAATTTTTCGATCTCAATAATGTGCAAAACACACAAAAGGTACGTATGGCAACTTTATATTTGGAACCAAATCAGTTTGTATGGTATCAATGGCTTTGCTCTCATAAACAAATTATCACTTGGGCAATTTACGGAAGAATTGACAGCACATTATGAGGATACAAAAAGCAACACTTTTTTTAGCCAATTGATAAGTCTCAAACAAAAGGGTTCAATAATGGAGCACATTGAGGAGTTCCAAAAATTGAACATAAGGGAAAAAAATATTCCAGAGGAGCATAGGATTGATGTGTTCATAGGGACTTTAAAGCATAATATCCAACATGATGTTCGCCTTTGGGAACCTGATTCATTAGAGAAGGCATTCAGGTTAGCAAGAAAATGGAAAGCAAAATTATGGTACCAAGAAGCATACCACTCACAACTATAAAGATGGAAGTTTTGTGCCTAGCCTTCCACAACCTATAAGGTTGACACCACAACAATTGGAAGAAAAAAGAGCAAAAGGGCTTTGTTACAGTTGTGATAATAAATACTTTAAAGGTCATAAGTGTGATGAGAAGAAATTCTTCTACATAGATTGTGAAGAGGAAGAAGAAAGGGAGCAAGAAAAGTCAAAAGAAGAGGATATCCTCCAGGAACAAAGCCTAGATGAAGAACAAATGAATCCGACAATATCTTGTAATGCATTGTCGGGAATTACCACTCCTCAAACCATCAAGATAGAAGGACAAATCAAGAAGAAAAAGGTAATAGTGTTGATTAATTCAGGAAGTACCCACAATTTTATTC
>APFE030328050.1:40516-77677 GCA_000404065.3 Pinus taeda | reverse complement strand
GTATCATCCAAGAATTGTTCATTTATGTAATGTAAAGGAGGTTGCCCCCTCGAAGAGGCTGAATTCTAAGGCGTTGATCTATCTTTTCTATCTTTTCTTGAGCTGGTTTCATAACAAACACTATGCATTTTTTTCATAAACAAATTTCTTAATTCATGAGAATTCAAAAGATATGCTTTACTTTTATAAAAAAGCATGTCACTTTCCTATAACATGTACTCCTTAAATTTCTACAGTACTTGACATTTTTGTAGACTTTATTTTTACTATAGGTAACCTTGTTTTATAGAAACAACCTCTAAAATCTATCTGAAATGAATGATGAACTTCATATAGAAAGAACTCAACTACCTATAACTTACTTACTCTCTATCCCTTTTATCTCATTCACATTTGACTTCTCATAATCATAATTAGAAAAACCTAGCTCTTATTAAAACCCAAAGACCATATATTAGTATTAGTTTCAACCCCCACTTCACTACATCGATGGTTTAATCCTATGAATCCATGGCTTACACAATGGGCTATAATATGTATATGACACTTGAAAAGGAACATAAAATTATGATGGATAAGGAGATGTAATGCGAAGAAGGAATGTTGGTCCTAACTATTTTGGTGGTTCGATTGGATATGGATCACCTACTGGAAACTCTAGACCTTTTTCAGATATAAAGTATGCATACTAATGGAGGTATCATACACAATATGTACCTTTTTGCTAAGTGCATCTACAATTTTGTTCTCCTTTCCCTTTATTTTCTTGATGTTAAATTCATATTTACTCAAAAAATCCAACCATATTGTTTATCTACTATTAAAATTTTGTTGTTCAAATAAATATTTCAAACAACTATGCTTTTTCCTCAATTTAAGTTTATTTCCCCCACTAAATTATGTCTCCACATCTTTAATGTGAGTACTTAGGTAACAAGTTCTAAATCATGTGTGGAATAATTATTTTCATGCTCTTCTAATTTCCCTCACTCACAACTAATAAAATGTCCATTTAGGGTAGGCACTCTATCAAGTCCTTTACATGCATCGATACACACCCTTGTACTTTTAATTAAATTCCTCATATGTTGAAAATTTTCTTCACATTTAGCTATTCATACAAATTGTTGAGGCTTCGAATTGATGACATTTTTTTGTTAGTTTTCCCATTTTCATCCCCTTAGTACCCACTTTTATGTATAATACAAGTAATCATGTTAATTAGCAACCTTAAGGTAAGGCTTTGGTTTAATGTCAATTATCTATGGTATTTGAATGGATTAAAAGAGTGTAATCATTATTAGGTTTCTAATGAGGGTTTGAAGCATGTCATGCACCTCCTTTAAGACTCCTACAACTGAGCTCCACGTTGGACATGCAAGCACACCTTCCACATTTGGTTTGTACATGTGGGTTCTCTTGGGAATAGCTTTGATATCCTTTCCCACCTATCATATTGGATTGTTAATTCACTTGGAGTACATAGTTGTTCTGTCACTTCAGCCAGTCAACGTAGCGATATTTGGTTGAGATTAGAGCACTTGTGTTCAAATTTCCTCATCAATAATGTGGTTTCTCAACCCTAGTTTGGAACTTTGTTACATCTGCATTTGATACCAATGGTGGGATCATTATACCCCTCAGGTATTACTTAATAGGAAGTTAAGCGATGGAAGATTCCAATGCACTGTGTGTATTCTTTTTTGTATAAAATCAAAGCTTTAGCTCTGGGTTTTTTTAGCAAGCAGTGGGAATAGAGACATGTTATCATTTTGTAACCCTGTATTATGGTCACTAGGGTTTCTCTTGCATTATTTATCATGTAATATTTTTATTTTTATAATAAAATACTATTTTCGATACTTATATTCATGTTTTGTGCAATACTATGATCTAAGCTAAACTTTTTCATAGGAAACGTTGCTTGTTGGCAAGGGCCCACCAACCCATCACATTGCCTCATTTAATTGTGTGTTTACAATACATGCTCTAGTGTGTTTTATTACATATTTTAAATATACCCTGGTTTATTTCCTAAAATTATTTTTCTTTATAAATAGGTCGATTACATAATACTTGATGCATGAGTTTAAGCCTTATGATAGCCCTGCATTGTAGCCACTATGTGGATTGAAGCAACACGGGTTTAATTTGACCTTTGGAATCCAAATTTGGGTTGTGTTAATCGCAATCTATATAACAGTAGTTCCAGGTCTTTTTTGTTTGTAACTACATCGATATATTAACTTTTTCCCCCTTTTGATTATATATTAATTCGATGTGATGCATGGTCTTTGCAATTGAATTGTAAGTTCATGTTCGATTGATAGTGTTCGTGATTGAGAATAGCACAGAGTGATACTATGTCTCTTGAATGGTTTTATATGATAGGATGTACCTTGAGAGAATATTATTCATAGATATGAGCTTTAAACATTCATATTATAATAAAGGGATTTCCTTCTTTGGAATAAGATTTGGAATAACGACTAACAATTTGTTCAACAAGTACATATATTGAGTATATAAAGGATTTAATTTGGTTTGTCATATGGGTATTATTTATAGTGTTTAATATTTGCATACAATGTAGAGTAATGCTCCATTCTTCAGTAGATTAAATGAATGATTATGTCCTACTCACATTGTAATTTGTAATACTATTGGGTGCGGGATCCCCCAAGGGCAGTTTTGGGGCTTAGAGCCCAGATTTTGGTCAAAGTTTGTATTTCCAATGTAAAGGCTTCGCATTTTGTGGGCGCGGAGCGCGTAGTTTGTTAAAGACTCGTAGGGTTGTCCACCCTTATTTTGATAATGTAATGTCGGCTATAGAAGATCTACCCATGGTCTGCGGACCATGGGATTGTATAAATGGAGTGAAGCTCTAAGTAGTTAAGGCATCAAAGGATGTCTAAGGAATGAAGATCTGAAGTGTAAAGTCTAGTTTTGGGTCATAGAGTAGGAAAAGACTCTGCAGCTAAGTGTGCAGAGGCCTAGTAGTCCATAGCTGAGTGCACGGGCCCTTGCATCTGACTGCGGAAGGTGAGTCGAGTCTGTAAACAGTTGGAAGTATTAATAAAGAGAAGTTTCTATCAATTTTGCGTCTTTATTTCCTGTTTTATGCATCTGTTATATTGGGTATGAATTTCACTTATAATGTTTATATGATGCGCAAATGTCTATAATTGTGTTGATTAAGTGAACACAAGTTGGAATATCTATATACGCGAAGATAATTAATCTATGTCAATAAGATAAGTAAGGTACTTAGACTAATTCGGGAATTAGTGTAGTTCATTGCCTTAGCAGCATGAAAGGACTTCAGCCCCTGGTTAGGACTACGTCACGTTGATTGTAACAGATCGTGAAGCTATTGAAGGTTAGAACAGAGTGTGAAGTGACCTGCCGAGGGTGGGTCTAGTTGGACTAAATTGACATCACAGACAACTCAAGGGTGCAGAAACTTGGTTCCAGCATCCCCCCATACTGCTTCCGGTGAGACTTCAGTCCACACTCCGCAGGCTGATGCCGAAAGGGCTAGTAGTGTAGGGATTTTTTTGGCTAAATAGCTTTGAACTTGGGTTAGTCCCCCATAAGCCAACAAATGGTTCTGTTGCTGGGACCAGAATCTGCATGAGAGATGTGTGATGTCGTATCATTGGAATCCAACTAAGAAATGAATTAAAGGCTGCTTGGATAGAATAATTCATGAGTTCGCAGCGCGGGAGAACAGAAAGCTACGACTATCAAAATAAGAGTGGCAAGATAGCTACCTGTATATGGAGATCCACAAAATATTTTCGCAACCTACCCTACTGAGCTATATGAGTGGATCGCAAAGCTAGCAAATAGCCAGGGAAGGTGGGAATTTGAAGGTCCTGTTGTGTGGACCCTAGAGCTAGTGCGAAGGTTGGAAGCATCAGAGGATAAGATCACACGTGTCGTTGATCATTAGCTCGATCGTATTATAGGAGGATTTGTTACTGAGTTCACGGTTGACACCTCAGTCAACTATAGCGAGGCAGAGCGACACTTTCTCAAAGGACTGCAAGGTAAGCACGTAAAGTCTTTGAATACTTGGATTAAAATGTTATTGTACGAAAAGTGGGTTATGCAAGTACCTTAATGTTCGGAGCTACGTGAAGCGGAAAGGTTTACATGAATGAAGGAAATAAGGGTCCAGAAAATAGCCCCTTGATTTCACCTCCGTGAGGAGACAAGGAAGATCTCGCAAAGGTCTCTCTGTGAAGCGCTATTCATCTGATAAGACAAAAAATTCTATGAATACCACCTCCACCCATACCACCATTGGCTTCAATGTCGTCACCTCCATATTCACTCGTATCGACTCTGCCACCACCGCAATTTAGTATGGCAAACACAGTGAAGCTGCCTATGTTCAAAGGTTTGGGAAATGAAGATCCAGACCAATTCTATTTCATTGTAAGGGTTGTATGGGAAGCACAAGGTGTTACAGATGACCATATAAAGAAAGAGACCCTAGTTAGCACCCTGCAGGATCATGCACTGACCTGGTATATTAAGTACTCCAACGATAATCCAAATGCAGGAGTCGCAGATATCCAAACATCGCTAAATAAAGAATTTAGCAGGCCTAAGTCTAAAGCGCAATCGATCATTGGATTTAAAGAGATCATGATGCTACCAGGTGAGACACCTTGGGAACTAGATCAAAGACTGAAATGTACGATTCGTGAAGCCAATATGAATCTGATAGATGGACAGCATCGCAAGTGGTTTGTAGCTTCGTTACTACCACATTCAAAGAATGTGATATCGCAGCAGAAGATAAAAACTTAGGTAGAGGCCCTGGAGATTGCTATGAGGCTTCATAAGACCCCAATGCAAGATCCTAACCTGGGAGTTCAGCAGATCCACTCAATTGAAGAATTTGTGCCTTGAGATGCAGATTCTGAAACAAGACAGGACATTTCAACTAGAAGTGTGCAAAGAAGTATGGTGCGTAAAATGCAAGGGTCAGGGTCATGACAAAGACCACTACCTAGTTTTTACAAATTACCTCACAAGAGGAGGATTGATGCCTTTAAGGCTGGAAGCTCAAGCAGGACATAGCCTGGTGCCCTCTTTGTGGTGCGTGATCTATCAAACAGCTGGAAAATATGCCACAGACAACTGCCACTTGTTACAGAAGTATACACAAAATTCATAACAATTGTTCTACAAATTTTGTAGGTCGGTGGGACATGATGAGCGTACTTGCGAAAGTTATGAGCTGATGATGGATAGAACTCCCGCCTATAGGATTCAGGGCAAAACATGGCCCAATGAAAAAAATGCAGGAATGGTGTGGACAGGATTTCAAGCGCGCGAGCGAGGCTGAGGCAGACGAGGACCTGGAAAAGGTCACAGACAGTTGATTTGCTACAATTGCAAAGAGCCAAGACATTGTGCCTGTGAATGCATGAATCAAACGCACCCGTCATGCAAGTATTGCACACTGTTTGATCATGAGATGGAAGATTTTCCTATGTTAATAGCTAGAGTACGCGACAAAGGAGTACTACCACCTCCCCTGAGTCAAAACCTATACATGATGAGGTCTGAGCTATGCGAGGAAGATCCAAACGTGAACATTGTGCTCTGAAATGGAATCACAATGGGAGATGACAAAGGAAAACAACCTGAAGATAGTACTTGGGTCCACAAATCTCTAACGAAAGAAGCTGAGTTTGATTTGGAGTGCGCTCAGGAAACCTTCATGGAAGCTAAGAAGAGCTTCACTAATGCCTCCACTCCACGAAGTAAAGATAAATCGGAGCCGGAAATGGACCCATCTATGCTCACAACGTTCCTAGAAACCTATATGAAGTTACTACGCGACAATAAGGTTGTGAAAGGGTTATAGGAACTCATCAATAGATGTGCTAGGACCGCGCCAAGAGAACCGTGCGTAGTCCACAAGATCAGAAAACATAAAACAAAGATGGGACGAGAAATGAGACTTATCGCACAGATTAGAGAATATGAGATGGATCAAGTTATCCTAGATTTGGAATCAGATGCGAATGTTCTGCCGAAACAAACATGGGAGCGAATGGGAAGACCTGCACTACAATGGTCTCCAATTCAGCTGAGAATGGAAAACCAACAGAAAATAATACCCATGGGGCAATTACAGGGAATAAATGTGGATATTGAGGGAGCGAGTGCGCTGACAAACTTTGAAGTGATAGAGATTGTTGATGATAACAATCCCTACCCCGTGCTCTTGGGAATTGATTGGGCTACTAACATGAATGGGGTAATTAATCTAAATAAGTGCAAAATTATCTTTTAGAAGAAATCACTGCGCGTAATTATACCCTTCGACCCTACTGAAGGATCACGCTACATGGAACCAGTTCATGACGATGATTTAGACTATATTTATAAAATAATAGCGTGAGACCAAGACTGGGTAAATCCCACCATAGATGGGCAGATTACATGGGAGTGCGAGAGCTCCTGCACTTTGGATTCTGATGAGGAAATAGAGCGATGGCATAATTGGTTAAATGAGGTAATTACACTGAATTGCAATATGATGACCAGGTCGCTACGCTACGTGTCAACAGAAGTAAGAGATCTTCCTACGTATGATGGTCTAAATGAGGTCGATACCTTCTTGGATGCATTTGAAAGGGAGGTGCTAGAAAAGAAATGCTTCCAGGCCTTGGATTGGGTACTGCACGATACGCCCGCGAGATGGTGGGGTATGCACAAAGGAATTTTTGATGATTGGTACGAATGTAGGAGAATGATGTGCATACAATTTGGGAAGCCTAAGATGTGATTGACAAACAAGTACAATGGACCGGATCATCTGTGCGCGCATATGGCCAAGTGGATGCAGGCCTATGGAGAAGAACCCCAATCTGCGCAGATGCACATGTACTCCGTGCTAAAATATCTGGTCAAGAAGCATGTGTTTGGGGGGCGACCTTGCAAATGGCTCTTAATGTTGGGAAGAAAGTATGTAGGAAGATAAATCATGCAGAAGATTCTACATGTAGAAGCATTCAACAAAGTACTAGAGACCCTGCTGACCAAGGAATGCAATGTGAAACGAAGTGATTGGGACCTACTTGTACCTGCAACGTTATGGGTTTATCAAACAACATGCAAGAAACTAACGGGACAAACACCTTTTCGACTTGTCTATGGAGTGGAAGTCCTAATGCCTATGGAATACATTGTGCCTATTATGTGCTAAGTAGTTAAGGCATCATAGAATGTCTAAGGAATAAATATGTATGTGAGATAGATCTAAAGTGTAAAGTCTAGTTTTGGGTCGTATAGTAGGAAAAGGCTTTGTAGCTGAGTGCACAGAGGCCTATTAGTCCGTAGCTGAGTGCGCAAACCCCTGCAGCTGAGTGCGCAGAGGCCTAGTAGTCCGCAGCTGAGTGTGCAGACCCCTGCAGCTGAGTGCGCAGGGCGAGTCGAGTCGAGTCTGTAAACAGTTGGAAGTATTAATAAAGAGAAGTTTCTATCAATTCCGCGTCTTTATTTCCTTTTTTATGCATCTGTTATATTGGGTATGAATTTCACTTCTAATGCTTATATGATACGTGAATGTGTATAATTGTGTTTATTAAGTGAATGCAAGTTGGAATATCTATATACGCGAAGATAATTAAGCTCTACTAATAAGATAAGTAAGATACTTAGACTAATTTGGGAATTAGTGCAGTTCATTGCCTTAGCAGCACTAAAGGACTTCAGCGCCTGGTTAGGGATGTGCGAAGCCGATTGTAACAGATCACGAAGGTATTGAAGGTTATAACAGAGTGCAAAGTGACCTGCGCGAGGGCAAGTCTAGTTGGAATAAATCGACATCACAGACATCTCAAGGGTGTGGAAACTTGGTTCCAACATCCCCCCATACTACTTCGGGTGAGACTTCAGTCTGCACTTTGCGGGCTGATGCCGAAAGGGCCAGCCGAAAGGGCCAGTAGTGTAGGGATTTGTTTGGCTAAATAACTCTGAACTTGGGTCAAGCCCCCATAAGCCAACAAATACATAGATTTTAATACTTGGCATTATAACTTCAAAAATGACACAAGGGTTTCCTTAATAAGTTAATAGATATCATATATGATGTTTATCTTTTTTTTTCACCTTGAATAACTAATAAATACACACAATAAGATTTAATACACATAACAATGTTTTATTGATGAATCTAGGATTTATTTTGTTAAATACGCTACACAGTTATGTTATGTGATTTCCTTTATGAGATTGGTTTTGGCAGCGTTGCACATAATACTTCGATTCATTTATTAAATTGATTTGTATTTATAAATAGGTCGATTGAATAATATTTGATGTGCGACATGAAGCCTTGTGATAGCCTTTCACTATAGCAGTTATGTGGATTGAAGCAACATGGGTTTCATTGAGCTTTGGAATTTAAATCTGGGTTGTGTTAATCACATTCTATATATCAATAGTTTATAGGTTTTTCTTTTTTGTAACTATGTTGATGTATTAAATTGTGCCCTATTTTTTTATATGTTAAATCAATGTGATGCATGGTCTTTACAACTAATTTGAAATTTCAGGTTCGATTGATAGTGTTGGTGATCGCGGACAAAACAAAGATATACTTTGTTTCTTGAATGGTTTCATATCATAGATTGTATGTTGTGAACATCTAATTCATTGATTTGATCTCTAAATATTTGTATTTCATTAATGGCATTTCCTTCATTGCAATTAGATCTAGCATAACACAATAGTTTATTTAACAAATACATAGATTGAGTATATAAAGGGTTTCATTTAGTTTATCATGCATGTTTAATTCATAGTATTTAAGCATTGCATACAATGCATAGTAATGATCTATTCTTCAGTAGAGTAAATGAATGATTGCATCCTGCTCATGTTGTAATTTGTAATACATATATTTAATACTTGGAATTATAACTTCATAAATTACAAAATGGTTTCCTTAATAGGTTTTTCCTTAATAGGTTAACATATCTCATATATGATCTTTATCTTGTCTTGCACCTTGACTAATTGATAAATAAACACAATATGATTTATACACATAATAATATTTTATTGATGAATATAGAGTTGCTTTTGTTAAGAAAGCTACACCACTATGTTTTGAGGTTTCCTTTGTGAGATTGGTTTTGGTAGCACTAGAAATAGTTGGTGGTTTTAAGATTTTTTGATGCCTTGACTTTTTTCTTTCTTTTTTTTAGATTTCTTTAGATCTGTAGGAGTGAATATTGAAGGATCCTATGAAGCATTGCAACCTTCTATGGTTGTAAGAAAACATTCCCCTTGAGTATAAAATACTACAACAATCTAAGTAAGGTATCTATAACATGAAAACAATGATTCCCATATTTTGGTGTTTCTTATCAAAGAATTGCAGTAGAGAGTTTGTCACTAAAGAAGCCTAAGTGTAGGTGATTTCTTAGAAGTGGTAGATAATAAAAATTCATTAAGAGAGTTGTGTCTTGCAACAAGCCCTGCAATAGGAATTTAATTGATTGAGACCTTTTTAGAGTGTCCCTTTCAATTGTATTGTTGCTAAGTACACGAGTTAGATCTACTAAAAGAAAGGCCTAGAAGTAGTTTGTACGAACTTGATTGGCCTTGTACGAGTTATCCTTCAAATTTTGTTTCCCAAAGAATAAATGCATGATACCAAATATAATCTTTATTGCAATATTTGGATAGATATTATTACCAATGTCCATACGTCCACACATATTCTATAACACTTCTAATCCTACACTCCCAGATTGACATATTTATGTTGTGAATTCTTTGTTAATAAATTCACCCAAAATTTTGGCATTGTTGCCAAGGAGTCATTAGAGAGATGAGAGCATTGCTGATTTGATTTTTTTTCTTGGATTCCCCAACATTTAACACTCGAAGGAGTGGGAAGGCATGATGGGAGTTTAGAACCTATGTGACCACTTTTGGGAGTCTCACAATCCCTTGTCGCAATGGTAAGTGCATACTTCTTTATTTTTATTTCTGCAGGGGATTTTTTTTTTAGCTAATAGTGCAAACATATAACTTGTTGAAGGAAGGGTCACAATAGCATTTGGAGCTCATGAGTGTGGTTTGATTTTGAGAGCCAATTTGAGTTTTTTTTTTTGTAGGATGTATTCGTAGAGGTAGGTGTAAATATATTGGTAGAGGTAAGCAATATACTTCCAAAATCCCCCCTTCTAACACTAAATTGTTGGAAAGTGAATATTCTAAGAAGGATAGGGAAGGAATAACTCTAGCAAGAAACTCAAAGGCTCAAGTGAATGAAAATAAATATTTCATAGGGGAAGACACTCTAGTTGGGGGATCAAATATTGAGACACATTTAGAATCTAGTCATCATCCTGATCTAGGGACCAAGTTACCCCTGGATACTAAGTTCAACTTGTTTAAAGGTGAAAAGATAGCATGAGGAGAAGAAGAGGTATATGTATAAGGAGCAAAGGTAGAGGAGGAGGTAACCTTTGGATTCCCTATCATGGATCCTAATGTAGTGGTCGAAATGAAGAATATTTCCCCCTTTGATACTACCACACTTTTATAGTAAGAGAAATGAATATCCAGGCACTTTTCTATTTGAGTTTGATATTTTATTTAGGAGTTATGACTATTATATAGATGCCAAAAAACTTAAATTGTTCTCTGCTCCTCTCAAGAATTAAACCTTACGATGGTTCATGGGATTGGGGGGGGTACACTATTATAAGTGTGGATGGAATGCATAGGACATTTCATAAAAAGTATCAAGAGTATTACAATGCTAGATATTTGAGAGAGGAACAAATTTAAATCATTAACAAAGAGGATGAAAGTCTTGAAGTTTATATTGAGTAGTTCTTGTATAATCTCCATTGATCTAAATAGCATAAACTTGATCTAGACACCATTAGGACTATTTTTTTATGACATGCTTTGGATGAATTATAAATGTGCTAAACTTGATGGGCTCTGGAGATGTTTCAAATTTTCCATTTGATAACATTTATGACATGTATAGGAAATATTCTCATAGTCAAGCAATATTTGATAGAGGAATTGCAAATACTCTTCCTAAAAACACCAAATCTATAATGAGTATGACTAGGCATGTGTTAGGAAATTTCTTATAAAATTTTAAAAGTTATTTTCTTGAAAATCTTAATATGAAATTAGATACATTACAATTTAAGAAAAATCAAGGAGAAGAAATAGCAACAATTTCCATTTTTTGTCCTAAATGTAGGAGGAAACACTCTTTGTGGGAATTCCCATTCGATGCTATTGATATATGTGTTATTTGTGCAAGTGAACATTTAATAGAAATACTCCCATCTCTACATGGACTTAAAGTAATTTATCAAGGAGAAAATCAGGTAGCAATAAAATTAAATTCATTGGCACCTAAGAAACCTTGGCAAAATGGACCTTTAGGTATAACTTCTAATCATATACCTTAGTCTTCTAAACATTTATTTTTATAGAAACATGTTTCTCAATATATGATCCATCCTATGCCTTGGAAACATGTATTCAACAATAAGTTGAAAATTATCCATGGTAGCAAGGATGGTGAGGACCTCCTTATAACAATATTCCTACTTTTTCTTATCCTCCACCACCACAAAAGACATACTTTACACCTTTTCCACATCCATATCCTCCTTATTCCTACGTTCAAAAAACTCAATTAACAATTCCACAACAATTAAAATTTCCACAACCACCTCCTACCCAACCTCCATGACCTACATAATTCCCTGCCTAGTCAATTGCTAACCATAATAAAAAGAGGAATCAATAGGCTGTTAATTTTGAATTGTCTCTCTTTTTGACATATTTGATCAATGCAACTGAGTTCCAAGGCATCCAACTAAGGTTGGGAAAGACCCTCAATAAGAGCAAAGACTCACCTATTATCACCGAGGAATAAATGGAGGAAAATCTGGATCAAACAAGTGATTCATCAAATAAAAATAATTCTTAAAATTTAGAGATTTTAGCATCATCTAGTAAGCCACCCTACCTGGAAAGGTTGAATTTAAAAAATACTACCAAGAACCTCAAATTCGACATGGTTTTTGAGTTGATAAATGTTTGTATCAATGCCCCCTAATTGCAAGCCATTAGAGATATTCATATCTACGCCAAAACTATCAGGGAGCTTTTCCTTAAGAAACTAGAGAGAAGGAAGGTTGAGCCTCAAACTATTCAGTTTATTGGGAGAGAAATTGAATTTTTTTCAGGTATAAATATCATGGAAAAAATATATGGATCCTGGAAATCTATTGTCTCATATCACATCAATAATACCCTTGTTCCTAATGTCTTAATAAATTTAGGACCCATAATTAATGTGATGATGCATGAAACAGTTAACACTTTCCAATCTTAATCCCACACCCACAATCTTAGAATTACATGATAGATATAAAATAAAGCATGAGGTTTTGTTGGAAAATGTAATCATCTCTATATATTCTTGGAAATATTGTACATATTTTATGGTTTTACAACCTAAAAAATAATTCAGGATGACATACCTTGATCATAAAGGGTTGGTCATTGTTGATGCCTACATTGGTTGTCACTCTGTCGATATACTTATTTCGCATGGGGAATATATAAATAAAGTGACCTTATACCCATATGCCAAATCCTTTCAAGAATTGGAGGAAACTCCATGGCCTGATAATACTTATAGTGATGAAGAGAATGTTCAACCAATCTCTTCCATTAACCAAATTGCACATTTCAAAGAATATAATGAAGAGAGTAGGGTACATGAATTTTGTGTTAATTTGGATTTTCTACAAGATCTATATCCACTGGTTCATATATTTCGCTCATTTTTTCAAGAAAATTGTAACCCTAGTACCTCCTCATCACTACAAACTTCAATATTAGCGATATATTTACAAAAGTCTGATATGACACTTGTCCAGGTGAGTGCAGGGAAATATTGATATATAAATTCCGAGTTGGATGCATCCCAATAAGATCAAGTGGCCAAGATATTCCAAAAACAAGCAGATGCTTTCACCTAGAGCTACCAGAAAAATAATGGAATTTCTCCTTAAACATGTGCACACCATATTTACATTCAGGATGGTGTTTGACTTGTTAAGAAGCCCTAGAGGTGAATGAACCCTTCCCTTAGAGAAATTTTCAAGGAATAAATGAAAAATTGTTTAGACGCCAACTTCATTCATCCCATTTCATACAATTAGTGGCTCTCCCCCTTGTGATAGTCCCCAAGAAAAATGTATAGGAGTGGATATATCTAGATTATAGAGAATTGAATAAATCCCCTCTTAAGGACTAATTTCCTCTTCCCTTTAACGACCAAGTTTTGGACACAGTAGATAGGAAAAAGTATTTTTCCTTTCTTGACAGGTTCAATGCATACAACCAAGTACAAACAATGCTTAAACATCAGGATAAAACTAATTTTACATGCCCATGGGGAATGTATGTTTATAGAGTACTACCCTTTGGTCTATGTAATTCTCATGCTATCTTCCAGAGATAATTTCTAGCTATATTTTTTTTATCTTAACCAAGAATGCATTGAAATTTACATGGATGAATTTTCTGTATATGGTGATTCATTCCAAGAATCCTTGCAAAATTAGAAAAAGTTTTAATTATATGCCAAGAATCTAGTCTTACTTTGAGTAACATTAAATGACATATTATGCAAACTGCAGGAATAGTACTTGGACATCTCATCTCTACTATAGAGATACAAGTTGATCCCACAAATATTGAGGTCATTCTACAAATTCCTGTGCCAAAATAGCAAAAAGAGTTGAGAGGTATTTTATGTCATGTTACTTATTACTAGATATTCATATAACACTTTACCCAAATAGTTTCTCCATTGTATAAACTACTTACTAAAGATGTCGATTTATCCTAGAATGATTATGGCCAAAAATCCTTTAGAATTCTCAAAGACGATCTTACCAAGACACTTATTTTAAGGGGACCAAATTGGTCCCTCCCTTTTCATATCTCTACATATGCCTTGTATACAACCCTTGGGGAAAATCTAGGTCAGCAAGAGGGTCAGTCGTCTTATGCCATCTATTACATCAGTAAGACTTTAACATATGCCAAACTAAACTATATATTCACTAAGAAGGATTTTTTTTTTTTTTCACAAAGTTGGCTGCTAAATATATTCAAAAAAAAAAAGAGGGGAGACTAGGCTCCAAAGTTACATAAGAAGAGCTCATAGAGGGAGCTTGTTCCTGAGTTACACTGAAGCATTCCACTAAAATGCTTTTGTAATCACTTTGAGAAAATCTAACACAAGTATAAATTCTAATAAACTAAGACAAGAACAGACTAACTTTGTAATACATCTAATCTATACTTATGTGACTATTCTGTTGAGCAGTGGAGTCCTCCAGGTGGCTGTTAGCTTCTCTAGCCTTTATGCTAGAGGAATTGGTACTTGGGCCGCTGATCTTATCCATCATGTACTTGAGTATTTCGACAGACTCCTGAATGTGTGCACATTTGTTTGAAAGAGCATTGAACTGCTCCTGCAAAGAAGTGATGCAATGGAGGAAGAGGTTGAGGTCGGCCTCATATTTGGCTGTGATAATCCTTGTAGCAGCATCTATTTTATCATCCAAGAGATGCTGGTGCGTTCTAACTTGTTCAAGTTCAGCTTGTAAGTCGTGGCAATGAAGACAATCTTCACTGCGGTCCATTACAAGAGCTTCGAAAATGTCTTGTAACAATCCTGATGGATGGCTCTCCCAAGCAGAAGTAGCGACAGGGTATACCAAAAGGTGGATCAGAGTATCAGGATGGAGAATTGGACGCAGACTCAGAAACTTGGGAGCAGAGTTAAATGAGGTATCAGATTTTGAAGAAGGGGCGGAGACAAGGCAAGAGGAAGCATGAAAGTGCAGGAGAGGAATGATATGAGGCCAGATAGTGTTCCTGGTCGCAACAAAAAGGAGGGGGCGAGCGATAAGCCTGTGAGAAGTAGCTAGAACATTGACAAGGATCGAAAACCAATTGGTAACCACGAAAACAAGAGCAGAGTCAACTAGCAAGGAGGGGAGGCTTCCCGAAATAAATAAACGGAGGGCAGTGGCTCATGAGGTACCAGATCACGCGGACGATGCGTGAACAATCACAAGTTTCACAGGAGTATCTTAGATTCAAATGGATCACACAATCTGCAGTGAAATACGAATGAATATTCAGCAGCTTACGACAGAGGGCATTGGGATTCCTGATGATTTGGTCAGAAAACATATTTGCATAGGCATGGATCAATTGTAATAAACACATTAAATCAGTCATGATAGTCAAGGTATGAAATGATGAAGATCCTCATTGTTATAAAGAAAACTACCTTTGGACCGCAAGCAAGATTGACTGGCCCTTTTGTCTGCTTCTCGATTGAGTGATCGGAGAATGTGATAGAAGTGAAACTCCTAACCGTGGGATGTCAAATCTTTGCATCTGCTGATAGTTTGTTGCAAGAAGATGTTAGAAGCTTTCTGCCTGTTGTTCATTAGATTAATGATGATGGTAGATTCACTGAAGATGAGAGCTTTTTTGATTCCCTGAGCCTGTAACTCGAGAATGCCTTGATAGAGGGACAAATCCTCGGCTCTACTGTTTGGGAGGGTTCCCAATCCCTATTCAAAGGAGACTAAGGGATCCCCAGAAGGAGAGAAGATAATGCCCCCTGCTCCCACGGCTCCCGGATTTGATTTCGAAGCACCATCAAATAACAAGGAATGAAGGTTACTTGAACAGAGCCATCTGCTGAATTGACCCTGCTTTAGGCGAATTTTCCATTTATGATTGCTATTTTTGCCCAGATTGCTGCAAACTTTCACTACTAGGGGGATGCTAATCTTATCAATTAAATTTCTTATGAAGTCTTTTTCCTCAACCCACAGGCTGGTTATGTCAATTTTTTTTAAGATCTTAGAAGCAATAGTTTCGATTGCCAGACTTTTTGCCTTGATGCATAGATGACTAATCGAAGTCTTCTTGTCTCTAAAAATCATGTTGTTCCGGGGAATCCAGATCCTCCATAAAAGAGTAAATGGAAAGGCATCCCACACTCTCTTAGCAGGATTATGTTTCATGGTTTGCCAGGGGTAATTCCTTTTCTAGTTGATTAAAGCTTCGCCAATGGATTGTTGAGTATTCCAGATGGGAAACACAGAAGGATTAATGTTGCTCCAACAAGAGACTGCGAAAGGACAAGAGATAAAGAGGTGCTGCATAGATTCCTCTGCTTGTTGGCAATTAGGGCATCTGGAAGGTCCAGCAATGCCTCTTCTTTTGAGGTTCTCAGCGATGAGAGTTTTTTCTTTCAAGAGAATCCACATGAAAAATTTTACCTTAGGAACTGCTTCTGCTTTCTTTAGAATCTTCTAATGGTTCCAAGTTGGTGTTGGATGTTCCTTGCTGTTCAAATCATCATAACCTGCTTGAACTGTGTAACTGGTTCCTGTAGGGTCCCATATGAGTTCATCCTTGTCGTTTTTAAAGGTGGGAGCGATGTTGTGCAGATGATTAAAAATGTTGCCAAAGTTGTCTTTGAGGCGATGAGGGATGGGAGGAAATTCCCATCACAGCCAAACATGGGTTGTAGCATCCCATTGAGAAATTTGGTCTAGATTACTTATACCTTTACTTTGTAGAAAGGAAAGAAAAGAATTCATACCTGGCAAACTATTGATTGGTGGATTTCCCATGATTTTATCAGTGCCAATGTTGACTTTCTTACCTCCTTTGGGAGCCTTGGATATGTTTTGCGCCATTAATGGGATGACTTTTTTACATAATTTCCAGATCTTCGTGTAGTTCCTATTGGGAATATCATTCGCTATTAGAAGTTGTCTTGGTTGGCTCGGGTATTTTTCCTCCAAGACATTTTTCCACCAGGCTGGTTGATTTTCCATGAATCTCCATATCAGCTTTCCTCCAAGGGCTAAATTCATGAGATATGGCGATCTAATGCCCAGGCCTCCTTTCTCTTGTTTTTGGATGACTTCTTTCCATCCAACCAAATTAAATTTTTTCCTCTCATTTTTCCCTCCCTGCCAAAGGAAGAATCTGAGAACATTCTCCATTTTGCAAAGAAAGGAGGCTGGGGCTTGAAACGGGGAGAACTGATAAAGGGGAAGAGAGGAGAGGCCCGATTTGAGAAGCACAAGTCGCCCTGCTGGATTGAGCCAAGAAGTTCCCCACTTATGGATTTTCTTTTTCATTTTATCTAAGGTTAAATCCCAAACGTCTACCCTTGCATTCCCTATACTCACCGGCATTCCCAGGTAGTTCAAAAAATCCCAATTTAACTTGCATGGAACACCAAAAATGTTGGCAATGCTTTGAATCGTTTGAGCTGAAGCATTCCATCCGTAAACACAAGTTTTGAGATTATTTATCTGACCCCCTGAGCATCTTATGAATTGATTAAGCAAGGATTTGAATCTTCGAGAAATAATTGTGGTCACCCCACCGAGCAACAGAGTGTCGTTAGCAAATTGGGAGTGATTAATGTTTTTTACTCCATCTTCAAATTTAATTCCTGTAATGAGGCCAGCCAGCCTCTTGTGATCAAGCGCACAGCTGAATGACTTTTCCATTAGGAGAAAAAGGTAAGGAGATAAGGGGCAACCTTGTCTTAATCCTCTTGTGGATCGGAAGGAAGGTCCAGGTCTACCATTGATAAGGGGAGCAATCCAAGGACCAGAAATACAGGCTCTTATGATATCAAGAAAGAGGGGAGAGAAGCCCATTTTTTGAAGAACTACAAAAAGAAAAGAATGCCTTACCCTGTCAAAGGCATTGGCAATGTCCAATTTCAGAATAAAACCATTTTCATTCCTGGAGTAGCTAGAGTGAATGGCTTCCTGAACCAAGAGAATGGAATCTGAGATTTTCTTGTTGGCCATAAAGCCTCCTTGGTTTTCAGAAATTAGCATCGGGAGGAGGGGCTTGAGGCGGGTAGCAAGGATTTTGGTAAAAAAATTATAGGATGAATTACATAATGATATTGGCCTGAAGAGGGAAAAGTTAGAAGGCTAGTTCTCCTTTGGAATGAGGGCCATATATGTTGCATTTGTATAACCTCCTATTTTTCCTTTCCTTTGAATCCATTTGAAGTATTTTGTGAGATCCTTTTTTATCAAATCCCAATATTCTCTATAAAATCATATTGAGAAGCCGTCCGAACCGGGTGCCTTGTTGGGCTGAAGGCACCAAATGGCTTCCTTAATTTCTTCCTCTTTTATCTCTTCTATCAATTTTTGATTTATATCTGTTGTAATTTTGGTTTGCAAATGTTGCAGGAAGTTATCAAATAGTTATTCCTCCCCTGTTTCAGTTAATAGCTCCTTGAAGTGGTCTGAGGCAACACCTTTAATAGCTTTTTGGTCAATGTGTTGGATCCCTGCATTGTCTGTGATGGCTGATATGTTGTTTTTTATTTGCCGAGCAGTGGCTTGTTTATGAAAGAAGGAGGTATTTTTGTCTCCACTTTTCAACCAAGTTTGCCTAGATTTAATACGCCACTTTTATTCCTCCTCTCTTTTGATTCTGTATAACTGATTGTAAACGTTTTCCTATTGAATCTTTTCATCCTGGTGGTATTCTTGATTTTCTATAACACATTGAAATTCTTCAATGTTGGCTTTCACCTCTCTTTTTTTCCCCTCTGGCTCATTGTACTGCGTTTTTGCCCAAGTTTTGAGCGCTTTTTCACATTTTTTAATTTACTCTCCCATATAAAGCCTGGAGATCCTTCCACATGTTGACTACAGGTTTGTTGGATCAAACTTCTAGCTATTTGATAATCGCTCCAAATTTGACTGAATTTGAATGGAAGAGGTCCAAGAGGACAATGCGTATTCATAGATAAGGTGATTGGATAGTGATCTGAGGCCACAAAGGGAAGTATGGTGGCATTGGCGACTGAGTAAGTGGAGAGTAGAGAGATGTTAACCAAGAACCGATCCAATCTTTCCATTATATTGTTGCTACCCAACCTGCGATTACTCCAGGTTTATTTTCGGTTTTTGGAATGATGTCTATCAATTCACCATTCTGCATTATGATTTCCAGCTGGCTTCTAAATGGATCTGGCGTAAAGCTTCCCCCTCGCTTTTCATTGGCGTATAAAATTAAATTTAAATCGCCCCCCAAGATGATGTTATTGTTGTCTTCTTCCATTATGTTCTTGCTGAGTGAGTCCCATCAGACTTTTTTATCCCTATAATGGTTAGGGGCGTAGAAATTGAAAATCACAATCTGTTGTTTACTTATATTGTTCCTCAACACTGTCTTTATCCAATGCTATTCTATTACTTCAGCTTCGTTGCTCCACTCTTCCTAGCTCCAAATAGTAGTGATCCCACCTAAGGCTCCTTTGGCTTCACATGTACAACCTTTATAACGCTTATGATGGTCAATGATCTTGTTAATTTCTGATTCTCTCTATTTTTTTCTTGCAGTAAGATAAATGGATGCTCTTGAATTATAAGGTCCTTTAGGGCGTTGATTTAAGATGGGTTCCCAAGTCCCCTGCTATTCCATGAAAGTATTTTAATCATTTCAGAACTGTGATTCGAGGAGTTGCTCTCCCTCCCTTATCTTTGCTTGCTACTTCTTTATCTATTGATCCCTGTATGTAAGAGTCTATAGGATTTTGGAGTCCTAACGCTATCTCTTTTTGCGGGTTCTCATCCCTGTGCTGCTTGGAAGTCTTTCTTCCTGGCTTCTTTTGACCATCTAGAGAGGATCCATGATCCTTTGAATTGCTTCGTGTGATTCTAAGAGGGAGTCAGATGGTTGATGGGAGGGAATGATCATGGAATGGGGGGAAGAGGGGGGCTCAGAAAGATTCAAAGGGGCAGGGGACTCTTCAGGAAGGGAAAGAACGTGAAAGGGGTTGGATGAGGGAGAAGAAGGATGAGGGTTCAGCTGGCAGTCAGAAGAGTGAGGCGGATGAGAGGAGGAAGGGAGAGGGGACGAGGGCGGAGGGGAAGGAGTATGAGAGATGGGAGGGGGTTGAGTAGAAGGACCATCTTCATTGGATATTTTGTGGCCAGGGACAGGTTTTTTCCTTTTGATTGTTTCCCATTTCTCTTCTTGTGGATTATTATCAACATTAGAAATATTAGTGCATCGATTAGCAAAATGACCATACTCGTGACATACCTTACACTTGAAGGGGATCTGCTCATAGTCGAGTTGTTGAATGTGCGACCAGTCATCAACTTTGAGCTTAATGGCTTCTGGAAGACCTTTACCCAGATCAACTTCAATGCAAATACGGGCACATGCTTGCATATTGTCTCTTGGCTCACTTCGATCTATATATTTTCCGACCGCATTTCCAATGGCACGCACTGACTCGTATCCCCAGCAATGTAATGGGAGGTGAGGGAGACGAACCCAAACAGGAACCGCATTAGGTATATCTAGCTCTGGATTGAAGTCCGACATCCATTTGTTTAAGTACAGACCTCTGGAGTCCATGAAGTAAGGCCCATTGTGGAATATCAAATCCTTGTCTTCCTTTGTCTCAAAATGAAAAGTCAAATAACCCTTCCCACAAAATCTGATAGCAATTTTCCCTTGGATTTTGTCTAACCAGTTCCTTTCCACCCACCTCTGAACAGTTTTTGGTGAGGGCCATAGTCTTGTAAATTTCCCTATAAGTCCTTTTTCAGCCAGAGCAAGAGCAACCATTCTGGGCAAAGTAGGAAAGAGTGCAACTTCCTGTAACCCCTCAATTTGTTTAACGAATTTGGAAATAGAAGGGCAAGCTCGCTGAGGCGGTAATGATTTTATCAGTGCCGAGAAAGCTTGATGTTGAGCTGCCTCCTCCGGTGGAGCCTCTGGAGGGGCCATCTGAGCAGATGAGGACAAAATCAAAGGAATATGCAGGCGACGATGGTTAGAATCACATGCGCAGGGCCTTCGCAGGTTGCAGGCGGCGGGTTGCAGCAGGAGCGCGCGCTAGGGTTCTAGAGTTAAAGATTTTAGGATGCAAATCAATATTAGCAAGACAAAAGTGGTGCTTTTCTCTAACAAAAGAAAACGTATCCAACATAAGTTCTACTTTGAAGGGAGCACTAAGAAGGAATTATTAGTTGTAGTATATGAAATCAATCAATTTTGGAATTATATCCTTGGATAGAAGGTATTTTCTCATATTGATCACTCTGTTATTAACTACTTAATGAACAAACCCATAACTAATGGTAGAGTGACTAGGTGGTTTGTTACTACAGGAGTTCAACACTATCATTTTAGAAAAACATGTTAAAGCTAATATTGTAGCTAATATTTTATCCATGATTCATAGTGAGGGACAAGCCACTTATGTAGATGACAAACTTCCTGATGAGCAATTATTTTCTACGTCTACTAATACTATGGGGTTTTAAGATATAGCTAATTGTTTAGCCACAAGTAATTTGTTGCATCATCTCTCTTTTAGGAAGAAGCAAAATATCATAAAATTCAATTCCTCCCACTCTTGGGTTGGAGGGGACCTTTTCCTTATTGGACATTATTTGATTATAAAAATATGTGTATGAGAAGATGAAATTCTTGAAATATTGAGAGATTCCCACGATGAGCCATGAATGGTAAATTTCAGTGAAAAAAGAAAAACTTGTAGATACTTTCACTCTATATACTATTAGCCTACCCTTTTTGAGGATGCCAAAGAATATGTTTGAAAGTGTGACAATTGTCAAAGGATGAGTTTCCCAATAGAATCCAGTGAAATACCTTTGTAGCCTGGGGTACTCATTGAACCATGCAAAAAATGGGAACTTGACTTTGTGGGCCTATTGATTCAACATCTAGAAGAAAAAGTTATATTTTGGTTTGTACATATTATGCTACTAAATGGGTAGAGGCTAAGGCCCTTTTCCATGATAACTAATAGGTGGTTATTTATTTTTTATTTGACGATATTTTCATGTGTTTGGTGTCATTACAGAGAGTGTAATAGATCGAGGAACAAGATTTAATTTAAATATTGTATGGGCCATCAAACAACAATATAAAAATGTGCACCAAAAGTATACACAACATCCACCAGCCAATGCAAAAGTGGAATCGACCAACAAAGTCCTGGAGGCCATTTTAACCAAGAGAGTGCAACTGCATAATAAGGACTAGACAAATCAGATTTCTAAGGCCATATGGTCCTATAGGGCCACGTGGAGGAATACAACCAAACACACCCCATATGAGCTAGTATATGGCAAGAAAGTTTTAATGCTAATCGAATTTCAAGTGAAAACATAAAGGACTGCAGCTCACTTAGGCATAAATATCACTGAAGCACAACAACAAAGACTCCTCCAATTGAATTGATTGGATGAGATGTAACATAATGTTATTCAACAAACCATTGTTGTCCAACATCAATGAAGTAGATGGAATAATAGATTCATCAAAAAGAGGCAGTTTAAGCAAGGAAACTATGATCTCCTCTTTGATTCGAAGTTTAAACAGTTTAAGGGGAAGCTCCATACACGATGGATAGGGCCTTATGAAGTTGAGGAAGCCTACAACAATGGATCTATGAATATTAAGAACATTGATGGGAAAGTAGTTTCACTTTTGGTTAATGGGCATAGATTGAGACTATACCAAAACCTATTAATCAAGAAGAATTTGTCCAAAAAATTTTGCAACATTCTGGTTTGAAAGTACTATGCAAGGAGGATCCCCAACCTACTACAATTTCAATTTTATTTTTTATTCCTCTTTATATGATATAATAGGAAAAAACAAAAGAAAAAAATAATATAAAAAGTAAAGAAAAAATGGTTCAACTATAAAAACCAACTTGACGACGCAATTGAACAGGAAATCTACTTGAAAACCATGTAACCAGTGAGCATATATACCCAAAAAGAAATTTTAATAATAAAAAGTAAAGGAAAAAATGTTCAATTGTGAAAACCATCTTGTTTGCACAACTAGATAGGAAATATGCTTGAAAACCAGGCAATTGTCAGGTAGATCTTCCCCAAAACTTGTGTGTATATTAAAAGGAGGTGTTAGATGTCAATTAGCAAGTGGCTTGTTTCAAAAAGTGATTATTTTTTGTGTCCATCCTCAATAACAACACCTAATTCATATAAGGAAATTCCATGAAATACATGCGCAATAGAGAGCTTGAAATTACCACTTTTCCAATTTCACCATCACATCTAGCACAAGACCCTCCATTGTATTTATTTTGATCAAGCATCAACATCCACACCACTCTCAACATCATTGTTATTGTCATCATCACTAGCATCAGTATCACTTCTAACATCATCATCACTACCATCAAAACCAATACCACTATCATTCTCAATATCGTCATCATCAACATTTTCATTTTCATTTAAAACATTAGCTCCAATACCATTTTTTCTCAGCAATATTAGCAACGACAATATACAACAATAAAGGGAAGTAGATCAATGCAAAAGGGTCAGTTTTTATTTTGTTTTTAAACATTTTTTAATTTTTTCCCTATTATTTAATTCTCAAGGCATGGATAAATAAATCTATGAACTGACAACAACAAAAACAACCTTGAAAATTCCCTAGATCTTCAAGTATGCACATTTTTTACAGTTTTGGTTATAGGACCTCTACATCAGTTACCTTGTGTGAATGTTTAATCAGTTAGTTTATAGATTTCAGGGTTATTTAGTGTTCAAAGTGTGTGATAAAGGATTTGGCTTCCTATATGTTGATATCTTTTAATATCTGTCATAATAATATATCTCTTCTTTTTATAATTATCAAAATACAACAGTCAAATTCAACTTCAAGTCCACATATTTTCTATGAATATATAACGAATCCATGCCCAACAACATATTGTATGATCCCAAGAGTAAGGCATTCAATTGTGCTCAGTTAGGCATACCATTCAAACCAAATGTACAAGGTCTTACCCAGTGGTGAACTCGCTTCTTTTTACCTATTGCCAAGTTCACTAACCAAGATTCTGCATGAAATTCCTTACTCAAACCACACTTATCCGCCAAGTTAGGACTAACATAGCTATAGTTAGATCTAAGGTCAATAGAAATAACTTGATCACAAAGCTTACTATCCATCTCAATGATATATTCCCGATGGTTTACCTGTTTGTTATCTAATGATGCATAAATACGAGGAATGCTCTGACCAACATCCCCAATAACCTGTGTGTCCTGTGCACTATATATACAAGGTCTACCACCCTGATACTATGGTCAATCTCTCTTGTGATGATCCCCTCCACAATTCCAACATCACACGAGCTCCTTATTATGCTACTCATATCAGTATCCCTATCCTCTATCTGATGCATTGAAATTCTTAGATGGTGCAATGATTCTCTTTATTATCTTTACCCTGAGGTCTTGCTCATTTCTTGTCCCATTTTTCTTTATTCCTTACATTATCTTTCCAATATGGATTAGTCTCATATATGTGCTTTGATTTTGCATAGCAATGCCTTAGCTTTGAATGGTCTCCTCCAATGATTTAAGCTCATCGAAATCAATCTTATCTTTCAATGCAACCAGAAACCCACTAATGAACCTATGAATCTTGACCTTCTCCTCCGTGAGATAAGGCACATACCTCAGTAACTCCAAGAACCTTCTTGTGTACTCCTCATTTGTCATCGATCCCATCTTTAGCTCATAGAATTTTTTTCCCTGTCATCAAAGTATCTCTCCAACAAATATTTTTCTTGAATAGTAGCTCAAACTCACTCCAAGTCAAGTCCTCTTCATGAATACATATGACGTTCTTCACATATTCCCACCAAATGTCTTATTTACCTTTGAGACTAAATGTAGCTACTATAGCTTTCATGTTCCCTGAATAGTCATGCAACTTGAAGAACTTCCTCATTCCAAGCAACCATGCCTCTGCATCATTTGGTTTCTTCATCTCTCCATCAAAAGTAGGTGGCTTTTCCTTCTTAAACTCATCTGGCAAGTATCCCCTATCACTCCTCCTATAAGGATGATAATGATGATGATCATAGTGCCTATCTGAATCAGAACTAGAATAGTACCTGTGTCTATCCCTCCTCCTATCCAAAGTGACCAATATTTTGTCATCTATGATTGTGTCATCTCTATCTAGCATGTGACCACCATGCGGCCTACTACCATATGCCCCATTAGTTGTGTCCTCTCGCTCATAGCTGATCTGATGTGGTCCATGTCGCTGCAAACCTGACAAACTTTGAAGTATCACTGCATTTACCTTTGCTTGTTTCTCCTATGCCTGCATGATTCTGTCATTATTTTCCTTACAACTCCTTATTTCTTCCTTTAAGATTCTCAGTGTATCTACAAAATTAGAAGAGTTCCCAACACCATACTTCTCTTCTGATTCATAGGGAGAGCCTTTGTAGTCAACCATCTTGCTAGCCATTTGATATTTCTTCCTGCAACGTATATCATGTCAGCTAAACCAAATCACAATAAACCAACATACCTTAGTATAGCTCAGGGAGGATACCTTGTCTTCAAGATCAACAAATTAGCGTGATACATGTGTAACATAATCATGACAACATATAGAAACATAACATGTGAGCATATAACCATGCAACCATCATTCTAGCTAGGGTCCAGTAATCAATTCATGACCTTAACAACAACACACACCATGACCTCATGCCTGACAACAATCATTACATCACTGTACACTTGACCACATGCAAACATGAACATGCATAAGCAACACGTAACCAACCACACACATGCACAAACACATATGATCAAGCATGAATGAACGATACTTGAAACCAAACCTATAAGAATGATACATGCAACCAAGCATACAAGAATCCAACCTAACATACAAGAATGTAACCAAGAATACAATAATGATACATGTTAGCAACGTATAATAATATGTAACCAGCTATACACTCATGATGATGCACTACATAATAACAACATCAACTTCCACATGACAACATCACTACAACCATGATCAACATCATGTAAATGAAACAAGCACATGGAATGCAAGTGTAAGAGATACACATGTAACTGACATGCATGCATGACCAACATATAACCCATCTAGTCCAAGACATGAACCAAGCTCTGAGACCACTTTGTAACACCCTCCTCCCACATCTACCCACGCAACCAGCCAGACAGGGTAAACATGCGACAAGAGGCCACTACGATATGATTCATCCTCCTAAGTCACGTTAAGGAAGTGGAACTGATGGAAATACACCATAAAGAAATTCAACATCAGCATTAGGACCCTCAAGAACCAATCCAACCTCTCTACCAACCTTCCCCTGGGTCCCACTAAGTTTTTGGACCACTTGACCTCTGGATGCTCTCATGCTATGGGAATTCCAGCATCCAAGGAAATCTGGACGCTTTCACAGACTTCCAAGCGAGTGCCCAAGGACCTTTTTGCACAGTGTTTTTCCAGTGTCTCCAAGATTAGCCACTTTTTCATGCCCATAGCCCAGGTCACCACCCAGAATAAAATGACATCTTCAAAACAGTGAGATAATAGGGAAATGACATTGCAAAAGAAACTACTTTAATAAAACCTTGGTTGGACCCCTACTAGCCATGACAGGCATTTCATCGAACATATCATGAATATGTAATCTACAGGTGTAAATAAAATATCCAAGCATATGGGTCTCATACTTAGCTGAAAATTGCTAAGAGATATTGATGCCTCAACAAATTGACTTCCATTTCATCTATTAGGTCATAGATATATTTTTCATTCATTTACAAGTAAAAATGTGATGAGATCCATACATATCTATTGTCATAAAACATATATATAACCAACATAATAGAAACATAAATACCAATGAAATCACAACCTTATGTTCCACACATAAACCATTATAATACTTATAGAAATATAAGGAGAAATAACATCATATTGATGATGAAAAATCCAAACCCGGGATGGGACTCCCACGTTCCACATGATCGTAAAATGGTTGAGCCAAATCTCTCTTCAATCATTTACCCCCATGCCATATTCCCATAATGAATGTAGGATCTCATAAAACACAATCCAAAACCATTTAGGGCTTCCAAAGCCCATCCACCTCAACGCATCAAACAATGATTCCACCTCATGGTCAGACATCACCAAACCATCATCAGATCAATCTCTATCCCTGGAAAGAAGCTTGATTGGTTAAATGGATATATATCAATATGAGAAATCAAGAGGAAGTATCTTCTATCTGACCACCTTTGTTTAATGGAACTAAGTTGGTATTTTGGAAATTCAAACTGAGAGCATGTTTGTAGTCACTTGCAGCTGATGTATGGGAAACCATTGAAGGAAGTTATCAATATCCATCCTCCATTCCCACAAATGATGCAGGAAAGAAACAATATAAGAACAATGCAAAGGCAGTCAATGCTCTCTTAGGAATATTGGTAGAATCAGAATTCGTGAAGGTTATGCAACTGAATACCACAAAAGATATATGGGACAATATTATCCATCGCTATGAAGATGACACTAAGGTAAAGAGTGCTAAACTTCAAACGTTTATAATTTAACATAAGACTCTCATAATGCATAATGATGAAAGTATTACAAGTTTTTTCCTTATGGTAGATGAGTTATATTGGTGATGAATTAAAAGATTTGATTATTGTTGAGAAAATTCTAAGATATCTAACCCAAAATTTTGATTCCAAAGTCTTCTCCATTGAATAAATGCATAATTTTAAGAATCTCACTATTGATGGGATTTTAACATCTTATGAAATGAGAAAAGGGGGTCCATAAAATATCACAAAAGAAATATTCAAAGATACATGCAAAGGAAAGAAAAGGAATATCTTAAGGAAGAAGTGAATTTCATGAAGAAACTCCAAGTAGGAATTGATAAGTTTAGAGGTAAGATTCCTCTCAAATGTTTTGCCTGTGGAAGGGTTGGTCACTATGCTACTAAATGTCCTTATAAATAAAATCATGAGAAAGGGAAGGATTCTTCAAAAGGGAATGTTAAAGGAAGGTTTGATAACAAGAAAAGTTTTTATACTCACGAAGATAGTGACTATTATTCCAATAATGAGGATGTCGAATCTGATCAAGATTATCAATAAAAATATGTAGATGAATCTAATGATGGTTTTATGGATACTCTAGAAGAAAAGGATATTTGTAAGGAAAATAATCTTATTGAAGAAATAAAACAGCTAAAAATCCATCTAGAATAAGCTAAATCAGCTGATTTTTTTTTTAAGAAACAAGTCCTAGAAAAGGAAAGGCACAGTGAAAAATTAGAACTTGAAATAGTGAGTCTAACAAAGGAACTTGAGAAATAAAGGGCCCTAAAACTTAGATTTTAAAAAGGATATGAGACTCTAGAAGAAATCATCAAAGTGCAACGCTCCCCTCTAATTAAAATAGTTATTGAATATAATTGAAATGATGAATCATCAAAAACTATAAAATCTTTTGAAATAGGTACAAGAAGCTATCTCAATGCAGTAAAGGAAGTAGTCATCAAAATTATAGCTCTCAATAAAAGAATGAAGGATCAAATATCTCTCAAGAAAAACAACCTTACCATAATCAAATGGGGAGCTACTCAAGAAGGTATTATACTCCTAGGTACTCCTAATTTAATTTTCAATGCTTCACTTGTCATAATTATGGTCACAAATTTGTTCAATGTGTCACATATAAAACTATTATGACTAGAGAAGAAAGAAAACAAAATAGTGATATCGGGGAAAAAAAACTTTATTATAATGTTTTCTCACCTCTTCAAGAAGAAATTGAATGTTCTCTTTGCAACGAATTTGGTCATAAATAAATTGAATGTAGAAGAATAATGGGACCGCCTTACCAGCATGAGAAAAAGACAATAGCACCCAACATATGGAAGAAGAAAACTATAGACTTTGAAGAATTGTGGTCTAGCTTTGCATGCAGAAGATCAAGAAAATTTGTGGTACATTGACAATGGATGTTCGAAGCATATGAAAGGTGACAAAGATAAGTTTATGTCCTTTAATTAAATAACGAAAGAAAAGAATGTAACTTTTGGTAATAACTCACCTATTTCTATCAAAGGGGACAAAACCATGTTGTTAAAGAAAAAGGTGAAGGCTAGAAATGTTTTATTTGTTGATGGATTAATACATGACTTGTTAAGTGTTAGTCAAATGTGTGACCAAGGTCATGGAGTTGTTTACATATCAAAGAACTGCGTGGTAATAAATCTAGACACAGTAAGATAATAATAAAGAAAACAAGAAATCCAGACAATTTCTATGTCTTGGAAGGTGGCCAAGAACATTGTTACTTAAGCAAATTTGAAGAAAGTTGGATTTGGCACAAAAGGTTGGGACAAATTAAATTTTCTTAATTATACAAATCAAGCAGAATGGCAGTAGTTTGTGACTTTCCAAACATCTCTCCACCTAAAAACAACAATATCAATTTGGTAAGAAAACTAGAGTCTAGTTTAATGCTAAAGAAGGTATTTCAAGTAAGCCACTTGAACTTATTCATACTAATTTTTATGTTCCTATGAGAAAGAAGTATCCTCGTGGTGAACAATACTTCATATTATTCATTGATGATTTTACAAGAATGTGTTGGATTGGATTACTAAAATATAAAGATGGTCATTTGATAAATTTAAAGTATTCAAGGCTTTGGTAGAAAATGAGTTAGATTTGAAAATTAAATATCTTAGATCAGATAGAGGAGGAGAGTTTATATCAGACATTTTTTTCAATTTGTGTGAACAACATGGCATCAAAAGATATTTTTCTTTAACTAAGACTCCTCAAAAAAATGGATTAGCAGAAAGAATGAACAGAACAGTCCAACAAATGGCATGTGCCATGCTTTATGAGTCAGGAACACCACATACCTTCTAGGGGGAAGCAAAACTTACAATAGTGAATATTCTTATCAAATCTCAGGTTCGAGTAAACAATGATAAAACTCCATATGAACTATGGTTTGGTAAGCCTATAACTTTCAAACACTTTAAAATTTTTGGAAGCAAATGTACCTAAAGAACAATGATGATAAGCTTGGGAAATTTAAATCTAGTGTTGATGAAGGAATCCTTCTTGGATAATATTCTACAAGAAAGGGTTACAAATTATGTAATAAAAGGCTTCAAAATATTGTTGAATGCATAGATTTTGTAATTGTTGAAGCATCCACAGGTACCAAAATATAATAACCAACAGATGAGGAACCTCTCCCTACTACTAGCCAAAAGGTTGTAGGAGAAGGAAATAGAGAAGCACCAGAAGAAGGAAATGAAGATATAGATACATCAGAAAAGACACCTTCAAGGTATGTTCAGAAAGAACATCCTAAATCTCAAACTATAGGGGAAAAGGAAGAAGGAATTCAAACTAGAATAACTCTTGTTGGAACTTCTAGCCACCTAGCCTTGTTGTCCACAATTGAACCTCAAAATGTGAATCAAGAAAGCAAAGATGAATTTTGGGTTAAAGCAATGCATGGAGAACTGGATCAAATAGAAAAGAACCATACATGGGAATTATTACAAAGGCATCATGATAAGAATATTATTGGTACAAAATGGGTGTTCGAAAACAAACTAAATGAAAATGGAGAAGTAATTCGAAACAAAGCAATACTTGTATGCAAAGGTTATGCTCAAAAGGAAGGAATAGACTTTGAAGAAAAATATGCACGTGTAGCTAAACTTGAAGCCATAAGAATGTTTCTTTCATTTTCAAGCTTTCATATATTTAAAATATATCAAATGAACAATAAATTTACATTCTTAAATGGGGATATAGAAGAAGAGGCCTATATAGAACAACCTACAGGGTTCATTCTTGGAAATGCCAAAAATCTTGTGTGCAAACTTAAGAAGGAATTATATGGATTAATATAAGCTCCTCATTCATGGTATTATCATCTTGACAAGTACCTTTAACAAGAAGGGCTCAAAAAGGGGTCTGCAAATAACAACCTATATATTAAAATGGATAAAGATAAACTTTTGTCAGTTGTTGTTTATGTAGATGACATCATATTTGGAAGTAATGTAGAATCTATGATTCAAGGATTTGCTTCAGTTGTACAGTAATAATTTAAAATGTCTCTACCTGGTGAACTAACATACTTTCTTGGTCTTCAAGTTCAAAAAATTGAGAATGGTATCTTTCTTTCTCAAACCAAGTACCTATAAATACAAGTGAATTTATAAGTACTTTCCCAAATCAAATTTGACTCCCATGGAAGCCTATAAATACAAGTGACCTCAAGCTCATTTGGACATCACCAAACATTGTCTTCTTCTCTTTTTCATTGATTGGCTTGCACAGGTCTGAGGAAGGGAAGACAATAGAATTTCGCAAAGGTTTGAAATTACAAGGTCCGAGGCTCACATCTGTTTTAGTGTTTTGAGTTACAGTCGTTGGCTTTCCACATGGTAGATTTGGCCACAGTCATAGGCATCACATGCTCAAGGGAGTGACTAGAAACCTTCAGTCGCACACACATATCCTCATCCATGCGACTGAGAATTTGGACTAAGCTTTGACCATTGACCATAGTTGAACGCAATTGACCATAGACAAGAAAATTTGTCTCTGATATATCTTGATGCTGGAATCATATTTCTTACTGTGATTGGGTTATTGGATGATATTACATTAAGATAATTGTACTCTCCACTGAACATTTTATGACAATCTAATAGAAGAATATTTTTCAAATGGTTCTCCCCCTTAGTGGGGTTTTTCCCTAGTCCTCGACCAAATCCAGTGTCTCTTTTTGATGTGTTGATTGTCTCATTTGTCATTTCATTTTTTTGTTTTATATTCAATTATTTTTTATGAATGGAGACATTAATTGTATTTTGAAAGTTGCTAATTGAAGTATTGAATTGGTCTAAAGTAATTGATACAACATATAACAATATAAAAAATTAAATGGTATCAAAGCTAAGGTAAAGGAAAAGCCCAAAAGAAAATAAGCATTGAAGCAATCATATTTGGAAAGTTGAAATAACTAATCTAGCCAAGTCAAGGTGACTTCCTTCTTCAAAAAAAATGAGAATTTGGGTGACTCATCCAATTTTGTTGCATGGAAAATCAAGTTGGAGATCATAGAGGATAAAAATGATGTTTTGGACTACAATTCAGGAAAAGAACCTAAGCCTTTGGAGAATGCTTCTACTGCTTTCAAGAAAAAGCACAAGAAAGGTGAGTTAAAAGAAAATAAAATTATAGTTGATGGCTTACAAGATAATCTACTTTCATATGTTGGAAATTTGAGAAGGTCTAAAGATATGTATTATAATATAGTTGGCATGTATGAAGTCAACAATTTGAATGAGATCATCTCCTTGAAAGATCAACTCAAAGGAATAAAAATTGAACAAGGGAGAGTCTGTGAAATCCTACATTATGAGGGTATCTCACCTTAGAGATCAACTGCAAAGATTTGGGGGAATTGTGTTTGATAGAGAATTGGTGATCGTAACTCTAAGAGGTCTCCCTCATGTTTGGGAAACATTCTTCACTGCCATAAGCAATAACAATGTCATCCCATAATTTGATGAAATTGTTGGAAATCTTACTAAATAATAATCAAGGATGATATCAAGAGGAAAAAATTAAAATCGTGGAGAAGGAGAACCTGTTGCATTCGTCACACAAAATAAGAAGAGGAATGAAAAGGAGGTCCATCAAGAAATCCTCCACCTCGAGATACAAAAAGAAGGAATGATAGACCATCATCTCACATTGAATGCTAAAATTGTCACAAGAAGGGTCATTATGCTTGATATTTCCGTAAGAATAACAATGGTCCACACTACAACACTAGAAGCAACAACAAGTTTGATGATCGAAGAAGAAGAGATGATTGAAGAAATGATCCCAAACGAAGAGATTAAAGAAAAATAAGAGATGCTCCAAGTGACCATGAAGAAAATTGTTGTCCTCAAAAGAAGTCAAGATACTCCAGGAATGAAAGTAATGCTGGCAAACAATATGAATATATTATTCTTTCCACTCTTACTAGTTCCTCTCCTCAAATAGCTCATGTCGTGTTGGCTTAAAACTCTTAAAATCGTTTTATGAAATTTGTATAACTCTTGCAAGTCGAGACGAAAGACATAAATATTTTCAAATATTAAGTTTATAATTTTTTTTTACTGTGAAGACCGATGATACTCTATTCTAGCTTAATATAAGTTACTTTGTTCTTAATGTGTGCGTGAAGATCTTTTCATTACTAGATGGTGTGCACTCACAGGAGGGCCCCTATCGGGCCGTGAGGTTTTGTTAATGGTTTTGTTTTGCGTTGCTTATTTTCAGTATATAGTTTCTTTCAGAATTTGTTTCTGGTATAATTACTTTTCTAATATTCCTCATTTTAATTGGAGAGTACTCATAAACAGGAAAACACTAAAAATATTTTAATTATTGAATGCATCTTCTTTCCAACACTTAATTACTTCGTAGTTTAATTTGATTTCTTAAATGTTGATTAAACACTCTTTAGAGGTTAAATACACACATAAGTAATCATTCTCAAATTGTAAAAATTTTCATTTCATTTTCTGCAAATAGGAATTAGAAACTTTTTATTGCAATTTCTCTTTCATGCAATTAATATAGAATTTCCTTACTGCAATTTAGTATGAAAGTTTATTTGTGCGAGTTAGTGTAGAATTCTTTGAATTCTGCAAAATAGAATTAGATTGTTTCTTTATTGTTTCTAAGCATTTTCCTTTCACACAATTAAAAGAAATCTTGAATTCCTACAATTTAGATAGATTTTCAAATTCTGCAAAGTAGTGAATTTCAATTCAGTTAATTAGGATTTAATATAACTTTGGATTGAAAGAACATGTGTGTAAGTATTCTCAAAATAGTGTCCAATAGTTTCATTTCTAGAAATTAATTCATAGAAAGAATCTTAGCATATATAGTGCACAAACATTTCATAAGTACACGAAGCTTGGTTGACAATTAATGGAGTAAACTAGGCACAAATATTTTACCAAACATTTTGGCACCATTGTCGAGGAAGTGTATATAGGATTACATTCTTTCATATCATATTTAGGATCTTTTAATTTTAATAAATTGAAAAATGATAAAAAAAACATTTAAGCATAGAGAAAGGGATTCTAGGGGTAGATTTGTAAGTAGAGGTAGAAGTTCAATTCCAACATCAACACTCACTCCACCTAGACCTCTTAGTGCCACACCATCAACCATACTCACATCCCATCATTAGCAGGTAGACATAAACTTCCTAAGGTGCATAGATTTGAAATACAACCTAGATATTCACCAATTTCCTCTACCAAAGATGTAGTTGAAGAACCTACATCCCCAACAAAAAGAGTAAGTTTCCTCTCTTCAACAGGAGAACAACTTAAAGGACAAGAACTATAGGTTCCTAGTGAAAAAGAAGAAGAAGAACCTTATTTTAACATACCATTAGTGGACGAACTAGAAGAAGAGCTAGTTATAGAACCTTATATTAGCTATGAGTAATCTATAATGGCGGGGGAAGGAGAAGTAGAAGTACATAATGTAAATGATGAACTTAGGATTGGAGGTGGAAGAGGCAGAGGAGGAAATAGAGGAGGAGGTTGAGGTCAAGGTGGTAGAGGTGGTAGGGGAGAACTAGATCCTTATGGATTTCTCATCTTTTATGAAGATACCACAATCTCAATGAAGAACATCTCACCCTCCATCCTCCCTAATTTCCATGGTTTGAGACATGAGGGCCCTTCAACATTTCTTTTTGCATTTGAAGTTTTGTGTAGAGCCTATGACTACTTACTTGATCCTCAAAAGTTTAAATTATTTCCAGCAACTCTTAAACATGGAGCACTTAAATGGTTTATAAGATTAGGAACACATACAATTAGAACATGGGAAGAAATGAAAAATATGTTCTTAGAAAAATACAAGGATTATTTTATGCCCCATGACCTTAAAGATGAAGTTTTTAAGATGATGCAATAAGAGGATGAAAGCCTTGAAGATCTAGTTGAAAGATTTTCTTACAACATCAAAAGGGATAAGATGTATAATTTGGATGATGAAACACTAAAAGGTCTTTTGTTAAAATCTATCAGAGATGAATGGATTGATCTTCTTAATTTAATGGGCAAGGGATATGTTTCACAACTTTCATTTAGAGAAATTTGTGATTTATGTAAACATATTTCGAGTAAGGCTAGAACTGGAAAAAATACGAGAGATCATGTGATGTCTAGAACTAATAAATATGCAACTGGAACAGTAAGTAGTGCTGAAAAAGGTAATTTTCTTGATAATTTCAAAATAGATATCCTTGGGAGCCTTAGTGAACAACTAGATACCCTTAATATACAAAACAAGCAAAAAGTCGAGAATGTTGCATTATCTATTTTCTGCCCCAAGTGTAGGAAGAAACATGCCTTAAGATAATGTCCCTTGATAGTATCGAAATTTATGTCATATGTGATGAAAACCATAACACGAAGGAATGCCCTTCAATACTTGGTCTTAAAGTTGTTTTTCAAGTTGAAGGTTGAACCATCCAAGTTGAATCTCTTTGTTTTATTGCTAAAAGACCATGGAAAAATAAACAATCCAATATGGCTCATGGTTTTTGTTAGCACTCCAGGAAACTCTCATAGGTTGCAGCTTGGAGATGCTTGGTAACATATAATCTTCAATATTGTTCTCAAAACTATTGGAATGGATGATGGTTTAGATCAAGTTAGATGACCATTTCAACTCTATTCCCACTCAAGGCATGCATGAACACCCTCAACAACACAAGGCTTTAAACCTCTAATGCTCATTAGTTTATAGATTTAATGGATAGATGGAGAATAGTACTATATCAATGGATTGCATATATAAACATAAATGAATGACTAGCTACAAGCAGCAAAAGAGAATATTGACTGTACTGGCAGATGCATATATGACCACATATGAATGGTTAGCTACAGGCAGCAAAGAAGCTTACAATTCTAAGTTATTAAAGAAGAGATAAGATGACAATTATCTGGCCTTAGACACAAGGAAACATGAACAAAACTGTTCAAGTGCAAGCATAGAACAACAAAGAGAATGGATGTTGAACATATAATGGTAAAAGAATCTTATATTTCTAGAATGAAGATGAGAAACTTGAAGGAACAGAGGAGGAATAATCTCCAGAAGTTGAACCTTTTATTACATCTCACTAACAGCTATTTATTACCTGTTTACAATGCTCCTGAGCTCTCTAGAAGGCTCGGAGTCTAAATTTTCCTGATATGCATTCTTTCATTGATTTTATGCCCTCTAGGAAAGAATGGCTTGGCGGTTTTTCCTCCTTCTGACAAAGGAATAACAACCTTCAGATATTTTGGATAGTCTACTGTGTTGTCTAGGAGTTATCCTGTGCCATAGATGTTCCATAACATTTGTTAGGGTGGCTGTTTGTTGCACTGTTTAGGAGTTCTCCTGTGCTAGAGAGCTCCACGATCATTCTATTTGTTCTATGGATGTGTTGTGCTATCTATTGATGCTTCCCGGCCTCTTTCCCTGTCTCCCAACCTCTGTTGGGTAGTGGAAAGGGTCTACGTGCCTTTGTTTCTCTTTCAACTGCAAACTGTGATTGTTTCTGTTATCAACAGAAAGCACAACCATACTGCGAAATTCCATCATTCCCTGTCCTTTTCGGACTTCAAAGATCTTCAACATGGTTTATTTACCCATCAGGTCTGCCCTCAAGGTTATCGCAAGTCGCACTTGGTCCTATCCTATGTATTTCGTTAAACCATGGAAATACATTGAAAACGACCCTCTTTTCGATCTCAGATTTCATATATTTCACTTCCCGGAATCTTTCGGCTCTGGGCTTTATTGCTATCGCTGGTGCCAGGCTCCCTTTATAATTTTTTTTATATAACGAAAATATACCAAAATGCATTTGAAATGTCTTAAGCGCGGATCTCAAAATAGATAAATTTCCAGCTATAATGTCGTTGGGTCCGGCTCTTCGGGTCGCCCGCATGTATGCACATAGGCCTCATCCCTTGGTATATAGCCGATGCGATACAGCGATGCAATC
>APFE030328050.1:13983-24519 GCA_000404065.3 Pinus taeda | reverse complement strand
CCAGCTGCGCCTCTCTATATAATCTCTTGCTCTCACCTCCAAAAACTAGAATAGTAGCATAAGACAGGTCATTTTGTAATGATCCACCTAGTCTCTTAATCCAACCTCTGGAAAGTAACATGCTAAACTTAGGGGGTACATCTACTACCATAATATCCATCATCATGCTTTTCATGGGCAGTTGAGACAAAGTGATGGCTAGGTCTTTGATTAATCCCAGACATTTCACTTTTCTAGAGTCAAAAGAGAACAGGTCATGATAAGGCTTGGTAATGTCCAGACCCAGCTCATCCATGATAGCCTTGGGCATTAGATTATGGTTAGGTCCAGTGGCCAGAACACAGTTGTGAAGGATTTTATTATGAATGGTCAGAGAGGCATAGAATTATGGGGAGTTGTCTTCACAATTTTCAATCCTTGGGCTGAAAATAACAGCTGGCTTGTCATATTGCAAATTTACATGGTATGTGGAGGCTTGGATGGCTTTAGGCTCAAGAGCCTCAAGGATGGATCTTTTGAAGGATTCAATCTTCACTAGTTCAATAAGAGGCATAGGTATTCTTAGCTTCTGGATCTCATATTGAAAACTGAAAGGAGAAGGAGACTTGTCGAGGCCTCTTACCTCATGAGCTAGAGCTTTGAGGACAGTGGGATCAATTACCAGTTGTTTCTTCTTATTGGCTTGCTGCACTGCAGGGACCAGAGCTCTTTGAATAGGATTTTCCTTGGTATTTGACCTCAAATTATATCTTTGCTGATCTATAGTTTATAGAATAGCTTTACCATCCCATTCCTGGCCGAACTTGTCATTGCATAATGACTTTTCATAGGCAGCTGAGATCAAAAAGGAAGCATTGCCTTTGTCTTCCAGACAATGGATTTCATCCTCTTCTTCAAACTGATCTTCTTCCATGACTACATTTTGGAAATGAGCCCTCACCCTTTGGTCTTCATTATCATCTTTGTTTCTTTGCAAAATATGCAACTACTCATTAGTTCTTCTATATGGATTTGGATTTGGATTTCTAGGAGCAAAGGTGTTAGGGGCTCTCCCTTTACCCAGGTGCTGCTCAACCTTTAATTTGGAGATTTCAAAGGCTAATGACTCTATCATCTTACTCATTTATCGATCTTGGGATCTGAGGATGATGAAGACTCACCCCTCTGTCTTCTCCTATTAGTATTACCTTTGAGCTTTTCTACAGCCATGATGTATGATTCTACTTCCAAGGCTGCATCCCGCATATCATCCAAAGTAGCACATCACCTCTCCCTCAACAATAGACAGAAGCCAGAATCAAAAGCACTGACATAGGTGAGTCTAGCAGAGGTAGTGGTGGGTTTTACTTCAGTTAGTATCTTGTTGTACATGCGGTTAAACCTCTTATTAAAATCAGACAGCAACTCACCATTTTCCCTCTTTAAGTTGCCAAACTCGATGTGGTAGTAGATTAGATCCTTCTTATCCCCCCAATGCTTTAGGAATGCATCATCTAAAGCCTCAATATATGCTATAGATCTTGGGGTCAGTTCTCTGAACCATTTTCTAGCCTCTCCATCTAGGCTTTGGACAAAGACTCTCATCCAGATGTCATCTTCAGTAATGTCTAGGTTATCAACATAGCTATAGAATGACTCAAGATGTTCTTCAGAAGTAACACCTTCAGTCCAATTGAACTTAGGAATGTACTTCTCATATTCTCCAGTAGGCATGGCATTCAAAGAAGAGGGTAGTACAAGAGGCCCATACCTAGCAGCTATGATTCTGTCCATTTTGGTAGGTACTTGTGGACCTACCATAGCTGTGGTGGCTATATGGGTGCTAGAAGTCTGAATGACAAAGGGTTGAGGAGTGATCGATAGGACTAAAGGATTATGATGGATAGGAGGTGAGGTTTTCTTCAGGTTTACAACAAAAGGAGAATCTAAAGAATAAGGAGCTTTATGAATCTCTAAGATATTTTCTTCGTTGCTAGTATTAGAAGCTATACTCTCAATATGTATTTGTTCTATTACAAGATGTTTTTGAAGAGATATAGAAGATTGTTTAGGTTTACCTAAATCTGATGCTCCTTTCTGTAATTCCTTTCTTTCTTTGATGATTTTTTCAGGGGTACTGGATCAACTTGTGACTTCTGAGGATTTCTCCGAGTATGCCTCACAAACCGAGCCAGAACTATGAAGTGAAGTCACCAAAAAGGTCCAGCCTCTAGTAGAGCCGCCAAATAGATGATTACAACCAAAAAAAGTTTCCAAACTTTGTCTATCATCAAAGCTAGATCTGTGTCATCTCCTAGGGAAGTTGGGCTTCAGTTTCCTATCCCCGGCAGCGACGCCAATTATGTTAGCACTCCAGGAAACTCTCCTAGTTTGCAGCTTGGAGATGCCTGGTAACATATAATCTTCAATATTGTTCTCAGAACTATTGGAATGGATGATGGTTTGGATCAAGTTAGATAACCATTTCAGCTCTATTCCTACTCAAGGCATGCATGAACACCCTCAACAACACAAGGCTTTAAACCACTAATGCTCAATAGTTTATAGATTTAATGGATAGATGGAGAATACTAACTGTATCAGCAGATTGCATATATAAACATAAATGAATGGCTAGCTACAGGTAGCAAAAGAGAATATTGACTGTACTGGCAGATGCATATATGACCACATATGAATGTTTAGCTACAGGCAGCAAAGAAGCTTGCAATTCTAAGTTATTAAAGAAGAGATAAGATGACAATTATCTGGCCTTAGACACAAGGAAACATGAACAAAATTGTTCAAGTGCAAGCATAGAAAAGCAACAAGAATGGATGTTGAACATATAATGGTAAAAGAATCTTATATTTCTAGAATGAAGATGAGAAACTTGAAGGAACAGAGGAGGAATAATCTCCAGAAGTTGAACCTTTTATTACATCTCACTAACAGCTATTTATAGCCTGTTTACAATGCTCCTGAGCTCTCTAGAAGGCTCGAAGTCTAAATCTGCCCAATATGCATTGTTTAACTAATTTGATGCCCTCTAGGCAAGCATGGCTTGGCAGTTTTTCCTCCTTTGGACAAACGAATAACAACCTTTAGATATTTTGGATAGTCTGTTGTGTTGTCTGGGAGTTATCTTGTGCCAGAGATGTTCCATAACGTTTGTTGGGGTGGCTATTTGTTGCGCTATCTGGGAGTTGTCCTGTGCCAGAGAGCTCCACGATCATTCTGTTTATTTTATGGATGTGTTGCACTATCTATTGATGCTTCCTGGCCTCTGTCCCTATCTCCCAGCCTCTCTTGGGTTTTGGAAAGGGTCTACATGCATTTGTTTTCTCTTTCAACTGCAAACTGTGACTGTTTCTGTTATCAACAGAAAGCACAGCCATACTACGATATCCCGTTGTTCCCTGTCCTTTTTGGACTTCAAAGATCTTCAACATGGTTTATTTACCCATCGGGTCCGCCCTCAGAGTTATCGTAAGTCGCACTCAGCCCTGTCCTGTGTATTTCATTAAACCATGGAAATACACAAAATACATTGAAAACGGTCGTCTTGCGAATCTCAGATTTCATATATTTCACTTCCCGGACTCTTTCGGGTCTGGGCTTTATTGCTATTGGTGGTGCCAGTCTCCCTTTGTAATTTTCCTTATATAACGAAAATATACCAAAATGCATTTGAAATGGCTTAAGCACAGATCTCAAAATATATATATTTCCAGCTATAATGCTGTCGGGTCTAGCTCTTCGGGTCACCCGCATGTATGCACATAGGCCCCGTCCCTTGGTATATAGCCAATGCGATACAGCGATGCAATCCGATCGCAATCACTAATCGCTCAAGTATTGTTCCCTGCCGATGCGACCCGCTGATCTAATCATTGGAAATCGCTGATCGGCGGTGTCATGAGCCTGCGCTTAAACTATTCCCTCTGCCCGACCGATATGTGATTTTCTGCTTAGATCTGGGCCATTGATCGGCCAGATCTAGCGGCTGTTGTGCAATCACTTGTTTAAGCCTGTGGTAATGCTTCTTCATGGTTTTAGAGTGTTTTGAGCCTCCCGATAGTGCATTTTTGTCCTTCTAAGGGCTTTCCTCTTGCATCGATTTTGATCATTAGATGATCATTGAGCCAAAATTGAAAATGTCAAGTGCACTAATGGATCCATTGACATGCTTCTAAGAAAAGGTGTAGACCTTTAGGACATACATGGATCCAATTTTTGGGCTTTTGTCAGCGAAGCTAACAGTTTCAATACTCAATCATATGCACAACCACAGAACAATTGGAATGCACCCATGCCATGGCAACCTTTCCCCCCACAATCTCAAAATCCATGTTCAGCTGAAGGTTGGAAAATATCCTTAATATCCTCAATTGCAACAACCATATCCTTCTTTTCCACCACAACATTATCCTCCTCAACCAACTCAAATTTATTAATTTCAAAATCCAAATCAACAACTTTCATTACCATTTCCTCAAAAACCCAATCACCTACCTACCCAACCACTTCCAAATCCAAACAATAAAAATCAACAAGCTATTTATATATTGAAGGACAAAATTTTCAAGCTTTCATGATTACCCCATTAGGTGTAAATGATGTTCAACTTAGATTTGGTAGGGTTTTTCCAAAGAAGTCACCAACAACCTCCATCCAAAAATATAAAGGGGATGAATTTCATGAGAAAGATGCAAATCTTGATCAAGAAAACATTCCTCTAAAGGAATATGTTCTTATACCATCAAAATATAAGAAAATAAAGAAAGCTCCTACAGTTCCTCTAATAGAACAACCTTTTGTTTCTTTGCAAGGTCCACCTTTTCCTGAAGGCTCAAAATTGATAAAGGAATAGAGAGACAAATTGTTTTACCAGATTATGATATTCTAGATGAACTTAAGAATATTTGCATTAAAGTTCCTTTATTACAGGTTATAAAGGGAATGCCAATATGCGCAAAAACTATTAAGGAGCTATGCATTAGAAAACTAGGAAGAAAAAGAAAAGATATTAAAAAGATTCAATTAGTAGGAAAAATTGTTGATATCATGATGGGAAAACCTATTGTTGAAAAATATCTAGATCCTGGTAGTCCCATTGTGAAAATTCATAGCAATGGTATTGAGATTGCAAACAGTGTGATTAATTTAGGAGCAACCATTAACATTAAGAGTAAAAAAACAATGGAGCAACTTAAGCTTCCTAATCTTCAATATACTCCTGTATTATTACAATTAGCAGATAGATCTGCTATTAAACCAGATGGAGTATGAGCATATGTGTTTGTTTCTCTAGATTCCTGAAAATTTCCTGTAGATTTCATGATTTTAACCCCAAAGAATAATTTAGGAGGCTATCAGTTGATCCTTGGTGGACCTTGGCTAGCTAAAGCTAATGCATTCATAAGTTGTATATCTGGTGATATGTATATCTCTGATGGAAGTTCCACTAAGAAATTTACATTATATCCTCTTGCAAAAGCAATAACTTAATTAGAAAGTGAGATTTGGATAGATGATGATATTGAAGAATTTAATTATATACAACCAGTTTATACTCTTTCACGATTAGATGAAGAAGATCAATTTATAAATTTAATGAATAATAATGATTCTTATTCATATTGTGAGAAAGATCAATTTTTTCAAGAACAATGCAATATTGAATATTTATCAACTCACCAAATGACTTTACATTCTATGCAAAAAATTGGCAATTCTCAAGTATAAATTTTTTCGGATAAAACATTGAATATTAACAATAATTCGGAAGAATTTGAAAAGATAAAATGGATACAGATGCTACAAAAACACTCTTCTGCTTATGCATGGGACTACACTGACATGAAAGGGATTTATCCTAAAACTTGTATGCATCATATTTATATTCAAGAAAATTCAAAACTAGTTAGACAACCTTAGAGAAGGATGAATCCTAAGTTGAGAGAAATTGTTGACGAATTACAAAATTACTTAATGTGAATGTCATCTATCCAATCTCAGATAGTCAATGGGTGTCACCTTTAGTGATTGTTCCTAAGAAAAATGGAAAATGGAGAGTGTTCATTGACTATAGGGAATTAAACAAAGCTACTTTGAAATATCATTTTTCACTACCTTTTATAGATCAAGTATTAGATACCTAGGCGGGAAAGAAGTATTTTTCATTTTTAGATGGTTTTACTGGATAGAAACAAAACCAACTAGCACCAGAAGATCAAGATAAAACTACTTTTACATGTCCATGGGGAACATATTCCTATAGGTATCTTCCCTTTGGATTATGTAATGCACCTGCCACATCTTAGAGAGTAGTCTTAGGTATCTTTTCTGATCTAATTCACGATTGTGTGGAAGTATACATGGATGAATTTATTGTGTATGGTAATATTTTTGAAAAAACTATTGAAAATTTGGAAAAGGTTCTTATTAGATGTAAAGTGGCAAACCTTTCATTAAGCCGTGATAAATTCTTTATGATGTTCAATGAAGGGAATGTTTCAGGTAAACATATTTCAAGTGATGGAATTAAAGTGGATACATCTGAAGTATAAATAATTTCCAAAATTTCAATTCTTGTTTGTCAAAAATATGTTAGAAATTTTCTTCGATTTACTGGATATTATAGGAGATTCATAGAAAATTTTACAAAAACAGTCTCTCCACTTTTCAAACTCCATACAAAAGATTGTGAATTTGTTTGGAATTTTCATTGTCATAAGCATTTGAGACATTGAAACAAAAGATTACTGAGGCACCAATTTTAAGAGGACCTAATTGGGCTCTTCATTTCCATATTTCTATTGATGCTTAAGATATAGCTCTAGGAGGTATCTTGGGACCAAAATATTTAACTCCTTATGTTATCTATTATACAAGCAAAATTTTGACTCTTGTAGAGTAAAATTACAATGTAACAGAAAAGGAGTTTTTAGTTGTTGTTCATGTCATTAATAAATTTTGTCATTATATTACTTGTTATGAAAATTTTATTCATACAGATCATTCTTATATTATATGTCTAATGAACAAACTAGTTACTAATGGTAGAATTACAAGATGGTTCTTATTGTTACAAGAATTCAACACTAATATTCTTTATAGACCAGGAAATAAAATACAGTTGTTAATTTTCTTTCTAGAATGCAGAACAATAATGAGGATGTTCGTGTAAAAGATAAATTTCTTGATGAATGTCTTTTTGTTGTATCTAATAAAACACCTTGGTTTGCAGATATTGCTAATTATTTGGCTACAGGAGAGTTACCTCCACAACCATTAGCTAGAGAAAAGAAAAAAGTTATCAAAACCAGTGCACTTTATTCTTTGATAGATGGAGAATTGTACAAAACTAGACCTAATTTAATTATCCAAAGATGTGTTCGAGAATATGAAGTACCTGAAATATTGAAATATTTTCATGATGAGCCATGTGGAGGACATTTTTCATGTAAAAAAGTTGCTTACAAAATACTTCTTTTGGGATATTATTGGCCAACCATTTTCAAGGATGTCAAAGAATATGTCAAAATATGTGATAATTGTCAAAGAATGGGGAAGCCCATTCGATCATATGAAATTCCTCTACAACCGCAGGTACTTGTAGAACCCTTTGAGAACTGGGCTCTAGATTTTGATGGACCAATAAATCCTCCATCTAAACAGAAAAGGTACATACTTGTTTCAATGGATTATGTTACAAAATGGGTATAAGCTAAACCACTTTTATTTTCAACTGAAAATGTTGTAGTTAAATTTATTTTTGAGGATGTCTTTACTCGTTTCTTGTTCCAAGAGAAATTGTAATAAATCAAGGTACCCAATTCACATCCAAGTTGGTGAAAAAGATCATGGATCAGTATAAAATCAAGCATCAGAAGTATACTCCATATCATCCTCAAGCCAATGGACAAGTGGAATCTATCAACAAAGTTCTTGAAGTAATTCTTACCAAAACTGTGCATTTTCATAGAAAGGATTGGGCATAAAAGCTTCCAGGAGCATTATGGGCATACCGATGTACATGGAGGAATACAACTGGACATACTCCTTATGATCTTGTCAATGGAAATCAAGTTTTTCTTCCAATTGAATTCCAGGCGGAGACCTTGAGAACAACAACTAAATTGGGCCTTGATCTATCAGAAGCTCAAAAAAAAATATTAGCACAATTGAATGAGCTAGATGAGATCCAACAAGATGTTATTCAAAGAATTATCATAGTTCAGCAGCAAAGATCGAAGTGGCATGACAAATTCATCAAAGCTAAAAAGTTCAAGCAAGGTGATTGGGCTCTTCTTTTTTATTCCAAGTTCAAAGATTTTCAAGGAAACTTTCAAACTCATTGGCTTGGTCCTTATGAGATTGATACTAATTTTGATAATGGAGCAGTCAAAATAAAAAATATTGATGATGAACAAACCAATTTCCTTGTTAATGGTCATAGATTAAGGTTATATCATAAACCACTAACAAGGGAAGAATTTGTCAAATATTTGCAAGAGAATTATGAATTCAAGTTGGTCAAGGAAGGGGATTCTTCTCCTCACTCTCCAACTTCATTGTAATTTCTTTTTCAGATAAAAAAAATGCCAACATAGCTGGATTTCATGTTTATTCTATATATATATAGAATAAACATGAAAACTAACTATGTTGGCATGTTTATAAAGAAAATCTTAACTGAAAACCAAGATCTCTAGGAAGTTTAGATTTTCAAAACACCCCTTCTTGTCCCTATTTATTTTTGCCCTTCTTTTTCTTTTAAGGTGCCAATCCATATTCATAAAGATCAGTATTTTCATTGACCATCAAAATCAGTAGCAATAAAGAATTCTTCTCCTGATCAGATAAAGAAAATCCAAGAAAAGTTAAGCAAAAAACAGAATTCTTGTCATTCTATAGTCAATCTTCAATTCTGCAACCAAATTCAAATTCTACAGAAAAAGAGTATCATGGGAACATATAAACAAAGGTATGTAAGAATGGTAAAATTATATTTCATATAGGAGCTTGAGTTTAAATTTATGGGTGATTGTATTAACAAGTTAAGGACCTTATATATTTGCTATCATATTCATAGTTGTTATACCATAACTCCTCATCATTACACTACTAGTCACATCAAATCCGATTTGAATTAAAAACACAACACCGATCCTTCAAAATTGGATCTAGAAAATTGTAAAGTACAATCTAAACACAACACGACCTCTTCCATCGGCACCTTACCTTGTAATCATTTAGCCATGTTTCATATCCATCCCGCTCATTTCCAATTCACATTCTGTTCATTCCCTCTTTCAAAGCTTCCATTATCCCAGTCGAAAGGAAATAGTCAAGGCCAAGACTTCTCTTCACCATGGGAATTCTTTTTCATTTTGAACCAAATTGAGTAAAATTTCTCGAGGCATATCCAAGGGTTAAAGACTAGCTGCAACAAGTGGGATGTGTTTTGAAACCAGGTCACAAAAAAATAGAAAAGAGAGATCAACGCCTTCAAAATAAGCCTCTTCAAGTGGGAAACCTCCTTTCTATATATACGAGTCTAAAGGATCACAATATAATCAAAGCCAACATAAAAATAATAATATAAGGGAACAACAATAACAATAGTGGGATTCTATGGGACACAATAATAACAATATGGGGACAATAGGGGCACAACAATAACAATAAGAGCTACAATGACAATAGTAATGGGGGAAACGCTAGTATTATAGGGACCTAACATGCCCCTCTCCTTCAAAAAAGTGTTGTCCTCAATGCTTGAGTAGTTCTGGATGCTTCTATATAAAATTCTCATCCTCCCATGTGGAATATTCAGTAGGTAAGTTCTTCCACTTAACAAGATACTCTAAAATTGATCGATTTCGTAGTTGTTGAGTTCTTGTTTCTGTGACGGCTTCAGGTTCCAATATAATTTTTCCTTTGTCGTCAAGTTCTAGAAATATTGTTTGAACTAGGAGCTTGTCACCAATAACCTTCTTTAAATCTGAAACATGGGAAACTGGGTGCACTCGGGAAGCTGCAGGAAGCTCCAATTTGTATGCCATAGTACCAATATTTTTCAACACATTGTACAGACCATAATACTTTGGTGATAATTTATTATCCTTATTAGCTTGCTTTAGGGACATTTTTTTATATGGTTGTAGCCTTAGAAATACCCAGTCACCTATATCAAAACTTCTTTCAATGCGCTATTGATCTGAATGTTGTTTCATTCTAGTATGTGCCAAAGTTAGGTTATCCTTTAAGAGTTGGAGAATTTGTTCAATGTGATATTCCACTACTTGAACCTTAGAATTTTCTCTTAAATATGATGTGATGGACGATGGGTGATATCCATAAAGTGCCATAAATGGGGTCATTTGTGCTACAATATGGAAGGAAGTGTTATACCACCATTCAGCCAGAGGTAACCATTTGACCCATTGTGTCTGTTTATCGGATACAAATCAACGAAGATATCCTTCCAAACATCTGTTTACTATCTCAGTTTTCCCATCAGATTGAGGATGATAAGATGAGCTATGA
>APFE030328047.1:478-16377 GCA_000404065.3 Pinus taeda | reverse complement strand
TTTACATTTTGACTATGCATTTTACAACAAGTCATTTAACTTCTCCCATGTGGCTGCATCTGGTAACTAAATATTTACCATCTCCCTGTAGATTTCATCTGTGTCAATGTATTTGGAAAAAGTGGGTTTATTTACAAAAAGGTATTTTACCTCATGCTGGAGGTAAAACAGGTTCTCAAAGGTCTGATATAGAACCTTTCCAGTAGGCATCCCCTTCATATAGGAAGTATTTACTTGGTCCTTTGCCACCTCTCTTATTGTCTTGTTGTAGTCCTCTTGTGGCATTAAGTTATCATGTATCACCAAGGGATTTGGCAGACCCTTCTACTTCAAAACATCAAACTTTACCATGAACCTGTCTATAGCCAGTTGCATGGTTTGGCATTTGTCCTCAAGGTTTAACATCAAAATCCTCTTGGTGATGACCTTTTTCACCTCTATTATTGTGTTCGTCCTGTAAACTATTTCCAATTCCTTCAATTCATATTTGTTTATGGAGTTCAGGAAATTGATTAGTCTAGTGGCTTCTTCTGGCATGTCTCCTAGTTCTGTCTTAACTCTCTGTATGGCTTCTATAGATTCTTTGACTAAGTCACTTTGTTCAAAAATTACTTGAATGGATGGCTAAATATCATTGACAGAGTCAATGATATTGGCCCATAATTGTTCCTTAGCTTGGCCAAGTGGCTCCTTTAATGTTAGCTCTTTATCTAAGATTTTGTTCCTCTCATTCATCTTGGTTGATTTTTGTACTTGCTCTTTGTGCATAATCTGTGCAAGCTTACTGCCATTTTCTAGACTTGTTATTTTTTCCTTAAGCTTTTTTATTTTTTTGGTCTGAATGGACATGTCTTCCATTGCCTTGACCAACTTACTTGCCTCATCACCTAGCTGAGTTGTTGCTGCTGTCAAACCTGTTGCTGATGTCAATGTTGTGGCAGTTGGTAGTGTTGTAGCCAGTGGAGCTGTAGGAGCCAATGAAGCTGCCAAAGTGGATGGTATTGCTATGGTGGCTGTTGGAATGACAGTGGAAGGGGCAGTCTCAAGGCTGGCCTGTTTCAGCTATATCAAGCTGTCCAACTCCTTCTCCATCTCTTTCAACTGATCATTCAATTGTAAAATGAGGTCCATCATTTCCTCTTGATGTGTTTGGATTTCAAGGAGCTCTTTTGTCTATGGGTGCTCTAAATGAGGAAATTTGAGTTGTTTTTTGAGAGTAGCAATGTCCTCATAATGTTTCCTTATCAACTTCTCAACAATCTTGATATCATTGGGATCATGTCCTAGCTCAATCACCAAGTCTTCCAGTGACTTGATTTTGTTGTCCTTGGCCTGTGAGGAGGCCTTTTCCAGCTTGTACTATGCAGTGATGTTATCTAATGAACTTTGCAGTTTTTTTGCAGTCATAGGTTTACCCGTTAAGGTGGAATAGATCATCTCACCTTCCTGCTTATGAAACTCAATTTGGTCAATGGGATGAACATCCTAGAAAAAACCTCAAAATATGTTTTCCTATAGTCTGCTGATGTTTTTGGTTGCTGAACTATAGGTTGCATAAATGTCATCTGCATTTTCCCTATTTTGATGTCAAAGGCTGACATCAACTTGTATTGATTTGCAGGTGTCTGCTTGAAGTATTGGGCATAAGTCTCAGCCTTCAACTTCTCATTCCTCAACTTAATTTCCCTATATCTATCTTTGATATACTTCTCTTTATCCATAGGCCTGGTGAATGAAGAGACCTCCATCGTGAGCTATCTCTCAATAAGTTGAGTGTTTGATGTTGAGGGTTAGTGTGTTTCTCCTGAAGCTACTGTGCCTTTTATTCTTTCCACCATTGTATCAGTGTCGGTGTTTTCCACTGAGTCAATGGTGTCTCCCTGTTTAGTTACATGATTAAGCTTGGGCCTCTTCCTGTAACTCATCTCAAACTGTTCATCTGTGGTTTCCATAACTGAACTAGAACCTTCTTCCCTGGTTCTCTTTGAATTTCTATCTTCATTGGCTAGAGTTTGTAAAATAGGAGGAATATTCATTGGTTCTCCTAATTCTGGAACCAACAGGAAGGAAATTCTATCAATATGTTTTTCTACAACAATTAATGTATTCTCTACATCAACTACAGTGATGTACATGTCTATCAAAGCGTTTTCCAACCATTCTTATTGGTTGGAAAATCTCTCTATGTCTAACGTGGGATGATGAATGAAAGGGCCCAATTTGACCTTGAGCCTTAGCTTATTTATGACTCCATGAGGGTCATATTTCCACATAAAACTGTTTTTGAATTTCATCTCCTGTAGAATTTTATCGGCCTCTGGTCCAACTTCCCTATTGTTACAAATAAAGGGGCCCAATTGGTTTTTCATTTTGTATTGGGTCATCTTCTTGGCTTCTAGGAAATTAACCTCATCACATTTTATAATTTTTCTATAGTACTCTAATGCAAATAACCTCATGGGGAGGTATTTGGGTAGTTTATAAGGGGCTAGTTGGCATCCATATATTCTTATCTATGTGTGGTGCTAGTACAGATACCAGTCTCCCACTTTACTGTTCTTGGCCAACTGTAAAACGCTTTTGATCTCTTGACTGATTCTGGGTTGAGGGCTATTGGTTAGCATATTCATAACTGGATGGAAAAATGAATCAGTGAAGTCCTTGTAAGTAAATATAGTGGAGTGCTTTTGGATCAAGGGTGTCCAATATATGACTGATCTTGGATTTCCTTTGGTTTCCAATTTCTAAATGTTGATAGGGAATTTGTCTGATTGGTAGTACAAGAACATATGAAATAAAACTGAAGAATACTTGAAAACTCTCTTATTCGGTAGTCTAATGAGTTTTTCATGCATTCTATCTGCTATGAACTGAGCATAGTTTTAAATTACAGTAGGAGGCTTGCCTGGGCAAAAAATAGAAAGGAAAGCCAGGACAACCTCATCCACATGCTCATATATGGTGTACCCTAAAATGCAAGAGAGCATGGTAATAATTTGTCTGCCTCTCTCAGAAAAAATGGTGGCAACATATGGAGGACTATCTATTGAGGTGTGAGACTTTTTAATGATGAAAGTTTGGATAATTTGAGCCTTCTTGGGTATGTCTAACTTGGCATGGAGCTCAAGTAAGCCCATAATAGAAAGTGGGGTCTCATTTGGGCTTGGCTCGACTTGCAACATTTGATTAATGGATTCCGCTATGAGGGTGAAAAAAACTTGTTCGTCAAGGGTGACAATGGCTCTTTGACTGGGAATGTAGCAACCTTGGCATAAGTGGATGATTTCTGGGAATGGGTGTCCCTGTGAGAAATAGTACTTTGGCAAGTTGGACTCCCAAAGGTGAATGTCATCATTCTGGTTTAAAAATTTGTCCTTACTCCAGCTGTGGAGCTTTAAAAGGTAGGCAGGGGAAGCAATGTCCTTAATTTGAAAGTCTCGGTCTACTAAAGCAAGGTGGTTAATGTCTAGGTGAGGGGCTTTCATAGGTCTCATGTCCAAAGAGGTTTGGGAAGCCATGATTGGGTTTACAAATTTGAATTAGGCTTTCAGTGGTTTCAGGAGTGAGGTACAGAAGTTCTGGTATAGTGGGAGGGTAATTATAGTCTGTAAAAGGGTTTGGGATGTAGAAATAAGTTTCGCTTCAATTTCAGGAAGGTTTATTTAATTAATTCAATTAATTAACCATTCAATTACACTGTGTGTTTTCAAATTCAAGGGTCATTCTAGTTTTTTCCAAGAATACCTGGAAATTGCCTATTTGGTGTGCAAACTAGGTTCTATGGTAATTACAGAAGGTATTGAGGCTTCAACTATCAACTGGCTGCTTCAATTAGGTATCTGTAGCGTCTTCGGGTAGCAGAAAGTGGTCATTGGTCGTATATGTTCAGGGTGTCGCAAATGGCTAAGCAGCAGCTTGCAGTGAAAAACGAGCGAAAAGAGCGATTTGGGGCTTTTTCGGCCTTTTAACAGGTAACTGTCACATTTTGGCATGGAAATAATTAAATGAATAGTGGGTAGTTTTCGGTTTAGGGGGGCGGGTGGTTTTCTGGGCCATCATACCACTTTTGGAGGGCGGGCAATATTTTTTGCGATCACATGATCTAACCTGGTGCCACCATGTAGCAGAATAGTGCCCATGCAAAATCGTGAATCTCACGTGCTCTCGGGCTATTATAGGTTAGACGATGAATCTTCTCGATATGGTTGTACACTGTCAGATATGAGGGTAGGAGATTATAGGGCTATCGTGCAATTGAGTTACACAGATGGAATCACGAAAGTGGTTGGCGGGGCCCAGGATTTAATTACAGAAAATTGTAATTAATTAACAAACAATGTGGGGATTTTTAATATAGCATGCGGGCTAATAAAGGTGGGACCATGGGTTGTATGGCGGGGTTTTCTTTAACTGCACCAAGGGTTGGTCAGTTAAAAAGGGTTTTCGGGAAATATGAAGTGGGGGATGTTAATTAGATAATGCGGGGGTATAGAAACAACTTAGGATAAAGGGTTTTTTGTGGGGTTTTAGGGGGAAAAAGAGAAATTAATAAGGGGGGAAGTGATATTTGTAATGGGGAATGGGTTTCACACTAGGGAAAGGGGTTTTTTGGGAAGGAGGATGATTTTTTGAAGGGAAATTTATAGGCGAATGTGTGAAACCAAGGGGTAAAGGTAAAAATGAGGGGAAAAGAGTATTTATAAGTAATGAGGAGATAATGGGGAAATTAGCAAATAAGTATGTGGGGGTGTAGTGAAATGAGGGGAAATTAGCAAACAAGCTTGGTGAATATCCTTTCTTTCTCACAATTCATCCTGCACATGAAACATAGGATTAAGCATGATAAAAGTTCTTTTGACTTAGCAACCTTATGCACTTGCAATACTTATTCTACCTACCCTTTATTTACCCTAACATTTTTTCTTCATTTCAACGGGTGCATTTGAGCTTGCTAACCCTTTATTTCCTTTTCTTTTGATAAGAAAACTATCTAATTCTAACCTTATAGCTTCCAATGGCTCAGGTTAAACTGATGAGCTCATTTTTATTCTCTACCTAACTACTGATCTGCCAAGGTTAAATAGTTTGGCTAGATCGTTATTCTCTAACTATCAACATGAAATTTAAAGCATGACTGAGTTAGGATTAAGCTATTTGACCATCATGGATTGTGGCATTTCTGACAAGTTGCACACAATCTTATTTTGCATAGTAAAGTAAAAAGTAGTGGCATTTGAATTTGCACACTTTCATGATCTATTTTTATTTCTTTTTGGGGTTCATATTTTTCACTTTTTTTTTATCTTTCCTCTTTCTTACATTTTGTCCTTTGATTATTCTTTTAGGACATGCCCTCTTTACATTTTTTTAATTTTTAATATGGAAAACATTTTGCAGGAAGCAAAAGTATGTATAATATTACAAGACTGACCATAACCAATTCAAAATTATGAATCCTATTGTTATAGGACCCTAACAGGCCCAACCCTAGCATCCTAGGTACCTCTTATGTACTTATATTTCTCTTAGCCTAGAATGTTGATTAGTTGTTGCAGTTCAGTAGGGTTTATTCATATTTCTTTTAGCTTAGAATCTTGATTACTTGTTGCAGTTCGGTAGAGTATAATCCTTCAAAAATTTTGTGATTGTGATCCCTATCTCATCTCTCTCATGGGAGTGTGATTAGAGGACCCCACCATCACAACCCAAAAATAGTGTGTGATTTTCTATTTATGATTTCTAGGAAAGGTTTACATTTGGTATCTTGCTTCACATATGATTTTTGTAGCTTAGAAGGAAGTTCATTACATAGATCAAGTTCTTAGCATTTGTTAGATAGTTTTAAATTCAATTCATCTTTTCCACCCTTAATTGTAATATTTTGCAAATGAAAAGAGGAACAGGTGCATATGATGTTGCTGGGTTTTTGGTTTTGAAGGTAAGGAATCCTTCCACCAAATCCATTTAGGAATTCTCCACCCTCTTTTGATGCATGCCAACCCATGTTCTTGATCTCTGTTTTTGGTCACAACGAGCAGCTCTCTTAGCCCAAATTCGACCTTCCTAAAGTGTTGGGATTGGCTATGATTGTTGGTCACCTTCCCTACATTCCTCACAACCTTAATTTAACTTTCCATCACTTCATAACATTATCCTTACCCTCTAAACCCTCTTGGTCAACTTCTTGTAGCATTTAGGACTTCTTGTAGCACTACAAGAATCCTACATCACTCCTGTAGTAGCCTCTTTTGACCCTATTTTGACCAGAAATGATAGATATCTTATTTTAGGAGTAGTTTGACCCATAAGCTTGGATTCCATGACCAGAAGTACCACCTAAGCCATTCACTTCATTCCTTTCTCTACACTGCAAGAGTGAATATCATTAGTTCTTTCATTCTGAATTTGGCAATTGGGACCTTATTAAATATGCAAGTGTGAATTAGATAAACAATGCATGCATTATTGAATTGTGAATTGGTAGGATGATCTTTAATTTTCAATCAAACCTAATAGCTAGATGATTGATTGCAAATTATAGTAGCTTCCTTTCTGGAGTTAGCATAATTATTTTGTTTTTCATGAATGGAGTTAGTAGCATTTACAAGTTGACAAGAATTACAATTTAGAGTTGAAAATAATTTACTTTATCTACACTAGGACTAGCTTTTACATTATGCTTTCAATAGTTAATCTCCTTTAAGTTTAGTAGAGGAATGGTCTTGGAGCCCTAATGATCAAGTGACATAGTTGAGGGTGGCATGATTAGAATTCATCTATTGTGTATATAGCACTGTCACCTCGAATTTTGTATGAACCCCGGGTTGATAAGTAAAGTTGAAGAGCCTCTAGAAGTTGCAACACTCTTGGTGCAATACCAGGGCTCACCACATTTTGGCATCGTTACTAGGGAGGTGTCTAAGTAGATGTTATTTATGCCTTTCTTTATGTTTTGCATTTAGTTTTGAAAAAATCACATAAAAGGAAAATAATTTCTTTCATGCCTCATACGATTAGAGACACTCTAGGAAAATTCTTGCCAAATACCCACACACCATCAAATAGTCAACCTTCACTCTTCTTTGGTGACTGTCAACTTCCCTCTCTGACTACAAGGGAGTTAGTAGACCCCTTAGGTGAACAACCTGAGATTTTTGAAGAACCTATTGGGGAAGAAGAAGAAGAAGAAGAACCCATTCCACATAACCACACCACGAATGAAAACAAGAATGAAGAGGTTTTTCCCATCATAGAAACTAATGGAGATGCAAGGATGAAGAATATAATCCCTTCTGTCCTTCCTCACTTCCATGGCTTGACTTTTGAGGACCCTAATACTTTCATGTTTTAGTTTTTTGTTGTATGTAGGACTTATGACTATACCTCTGATAACCAAAAGATGACGTTATTCCCATCCACCCTTAAGGATACAACCTTAAGTTGGTTCATGGGTCTACCTTAGGATAACATCATTACCTGGGCTCAAATGAAACAATCCTTTAACAACAAGTAAAAGAACTATTGTAGGTCCAAAGATGCCAAAGAGTAAATCTTTAAAATGACTCTTAGACCCAATGAATCCCTAGCAAACTATGAGTAAAGATTCCAACTCAGTGATAGGAGTGCCATATGCACCCTTGATCCTAAATAACTCAAGTTAGTCCTTCTTAGAGGAATCAGGGAGGACATACTAGAAACCCTCAACATGTTGTCTAGGGTAGACATCTATTAGCTACCCTATCGAAAAATCAAGACAATATTCAAAAATCATTCTATGGCTTCTAGTAAGAAGGGTAGGGCTAGTCAAGATTTGGTCAGTTCCTCGCCCTCCACGACATCCATCAAGAATGAAATTTGGAACATGTTGGAGGAGTTTAAAAGTGAAATTATGCATATATTTTCCCTACAAATGGACACTGTGCATATGAAGAGGAGACAAGAGGAAGTAGAGAGGGCCTTAACTATCTTTTGCCCTAAATGCACTAGAAGGAACCCTATAAATGAATGTCCACTAAATGTTATAGAGGTATACTTAGTCTATGAAGAAACCATGCCACAGATAAATGTCCTTCTTTGCCTGGATTGAAAGTTGTATATCAAGGGGCAGAAGGTGGGGCTTCAAAACCCTATTTCATCAATCAAAGGCGGCCTCAAGGCCCTTATCCATACTAGCAGGGCATGCAAGGTGCATCCTACTCTTATTACCATCCCAACCAAAATGCACCCCTTCCACCTTGGTACTCTTCCACTCATCCATCATGGTCCACACCTTATCCTTGGCCTTATTCACTTCATTATCCTCCCCAACCTGTCAATCAAACATTTCAACCATATGCTTCTACACATCCTCAATGGAATAACCCATCACAAGGGTGGAGGCCTCAACTCAACCAACCTCCTGCTTTACTGTCTCCACCTCCATCTCAGTGACAACCCAGTCATCCTACTCCACCCAAGAAACCTCAGATGTCTTCTCAACCCAATCTGAACCCGAACAACAAGCAAGCACAATAGGTCTACAGTGGAGAGACATCTCACCCTGCCTATGCTATGGAGATTGAAGAAATCAACCTCAAGTCTGGAAGAGTGCTCCAAGATAACCAGACTCCATCTCCACTTGAGGAGATTGAAGAGGAAAAGGAAGAGAGTAACTCTCAAGTAAATGTACCTCCTTTTCCTAAGAGATTGATCCCTCCTAACCAGCACACCCTAGAGGAGACTCAACTTTGGGAGAATTGGAGAACTTGAGTGTTAAAATTCCACTCCTCCAAGATATTATGGATGTTCCCATCTACAATAAGATTATAAAAGAGAAATGCTTCAAACATCCTAGAAGGAGAAATAAGGACACCCTTATCATCAATGTTATTGGTCAATTATTTGATCTAATGTCGGGGAGAGTGATTTACCCAAAATATCTAGATCCTGGAAGCCCTATGGTAGATGTGCACATTGATGGCATCATTTTCCCTCACACCTTGATTGATATTGGGGCTCTCATCAATGTGATGACTAAAGAAACCATGCTCAAGCTAAACCTCTAAGGATCCTTGAGGAAGACCACCACAGTGATGCAACTTGCAAATAGGTCCACAGTGGCTCCCGAGGGAGTTGTTGAGGATGTAATGGTCTCTATCGACTCTTTGGAGTATCCTACTGACTTCCTAGTTCTCCAGCCCAAGACCAAATTCAATGGTTATCCTCTCATCCTTGGAAGACCATGGCTAGACACTGTTGATGCTTACATAAGTTGCACGGTTGGGAACATGACCATTAATAATGGGCATTTTTCCAAAGATTTGGTATTGTACCCTCCTGCTTAGCCATCCATTGAGCATGACTTACCCCTATTATTGGAGGAGGAGGAGGAGGAAGATGAAGTGTATCATACAACATCCCATCCAATCTGTAACCTAGATGTTGTTATAGGAGGGGGGAAACCTAATGAAGATGACCTCATTGACTAAATCCTCCAGAACCACCCCCCCAACACCATGCCTCTTGACGAGCTTGTGAAGGAATATGAGGGTAATCCTTAGACTGAGTTATGCCTAGTGGAACCAAGTCCTGCACATGTCAAAATGGTAGAATCTGGTCCATTTAAAACCTTGAAGCATAACCCCTCTCTCTCATCCCACCAAGAAGAGAAGTTGTGCAACATGTTCAGAGAGCACTTAGATGCCTTTGCTTGGAGATATAAATAAATGAAAGGGGTGCATCCTTCGATGTGTACTCATCACATCTACATCAAGGATGGATGAAAACATATGCACTAACCTTAGAGGAGAATGAGCCCAACCCTCAAAGACATGGTAAACGAAGAGTTTCAAAAGTTGTTGGATGCAGGGTTCATATACCCCATCTCAGATAATGAGTGGGTATCCCCTCTAGTTTTGGCCCCAAAGAAGAATGGGAAGTGGAGGATCTATGTGGATTACATGGAGCTGAACAAAGCCACTAAGAAATACCATTTCCCTTTACCTTTCATTGATAAATTTTTAGATGGGCTTACCTAGAAGAATCTCTTCTATTTCTTGGATGGATTCAGGGGTTACAATTAGATCCAAATCAGCCTTAAGGAACAAGACAAAACTACATTCACTTATCCATGTGTTACCTTTTCTTATAGGGTCCTTCCTTTTAGATTATGTAATGCCCTTGCCACTTTTCAAAGGGCAGTTTTGAGCATCTTTGTTGAGTTGGTCCATGACTCTATAGAGATCTACATTGAAGATTTCACTCCCTATGGGTGTGACTTCTTGGAGGTTCTCTCTAAAACAGGGAAAGTTATGAGCAAGTGCATTGAAATGAACTTGTCGTTTAGTCCTAATAAGTGTGAATTCTTGATGAATGCAGAGACTGTTCTTAGCCATCCAATATCTCAGGAGGGAATACAAGTGGACCTGAACAAAATTTCCATCATAAAAAGGGTCACTACTCCTCAAAAGCAGAGGGATTTTAGGAGCTTCTTAGGATTAGCTGGAAATTATAGGAGGTTTATCAAACACTTCAGCAAAGTAGCTACACCATTGTTTAGATTGTTGGCCAAGGATTAGAATTATACTGGTCAGATAGCTTCCAAAAGGCCCTAGAGGTCTTGAAAGACAAATTAACCACTACATCCATACTTAGAGGCCCAAATTGGGATCTTCCCTTTCATATCCATGATGATGCATCCAAAAAGGTTGTAGGAGAAACTTTAGGCCAGATAGATGATAAGTTAGCTTATGTCATTATTTCAGGAATAAGTACCCTAGGGCTTTGGGTTAGAATCCCAACAAAGCAGAAGCAAACTACAACAAGAAAAACTCATACAACTCAAGGAAAATTCTTATATAATCAAACTACGTAAGAGCAACCGTACCTGGATTTCCTTCGTTCGAGTAGGCCCTGCAGGGTTCAGACCCTCTACAACTCTCGATGTTCTTCAAACCTGAAAATCATTCAATTTGAACATACATAGTAGTATAGAAGTAAAGCATATTCACGAAATTGACTTTATATCATATAAACAAATGATTGATCATATATCAAAACAACATTCACATATGAATTACAACACAATTTGATACATAAACATAGTTAATTTCGGAAACAAGACAACATTTCTTTTATTGCAGTAAGCTATAAATAACATGGAGAGAATTCACCCGAGTCTTCTTCTTCTGGCTCCAAGCGGAACTGTCCTCCGGATTCGTCCTATCCCACCCTTCAACAATCTTTTTCCATAACCAACACCATGATATCTCAAGCAAGAGGGAGAGTATCTAGAATCAAGGAAACAATGGTTTCTTTAAGCTTGGGGAAGTGTATGAGGCATAGGGATTCATCTGACTCGGTCAGGGATAATCTCAGTATAATAACTCTATCTCTTCTCCCTTAAGGCCTTCCCATAGAGGTGTATTTATACCTCACCCAATTAGTTTTTTAGTTGGGAAATAGTTGGGCCACGGGAAATATGAGGTAATCAACAGGTAAAACCCGTAAACTCTGCCCATAATTAAGGAAATTTAATTTTTTTAAGTCTTTTAACACACATACGCGGATTGGGTATTTACTAACCCGTGTGCACACGCTTTTATCTCAGGGAAAATTAGCATACAAGGAATAAAACACTGTTTTTAATATATTTGGCCCAAGTCTGGAAGGAGGGGTTGCCCTAGGCCATAAACCAAGCATCAAAAATACCAAGAGTGGTAAATGGTGCTATAGCAATCATTTATTTCATTAGTAAAAATTTTCCTAAGGCCGAATTGAGATACACTGTAACTGAGAAAGAACTCCTAGTTGTTGTACACTCTTGGAAAACGTTTAGATGCTAAATCACTAGATATCAAATGTTTTTGCATACTGACCATGTAGCTATCAAGTACTTGATGAAAAAGCCTGATGTGAATACTAGAATTATTGGAGGGTTGCTACTATTACAATAATTTGATTTAACTATCATTGATAAGCTAGGTAAACAAAATGTAGTTGTAGATTTTTTGTCTAAACTTGGTTTTACTATAGGTGATGAAGGGATGGTTGATAATCAAGTTCCATGTGAGCACTTATTTTCTATCTCAGTTCTCTCTCCATGGTTTGTTGGCATATCCAACTACCTAGTTGCTGCAAAATTCCGTCCAAATCTATCATCCAGAGAGAAGAGCATAATTGTAAGGAAGAGTGCCCCTTTCACCTGGATTGGGGGCAATATATTAAAGCTGGGACCAGATCAAATCTTGAGGAGATGTCTCAAGGAAGAGGAAGTCTTTGACATCCTCTCAGCCTATTATGATGGGCTCTGTGGAGGTCACTTTGCTACCAAGAGGACAACTTTCAAGGCTTTACAAGTTGGCTACTACTGGCCCACTCTCCACCAAGATGCAAGAAGATACACCATTCGATGTGATTAGTGCTAGAGGATGGTGAAACATACTGCCAAGAATGAAATGTCCTTACAACCTAAGGTGGATTTGGAGCCATTTGACAAGTGGCACATGGATTTCATTGGGCCAATTGATCCACCATCATGGTAGAAAAAGTACATCATTGTGTACACTGATTATTTGACAAAGTGGACTGAGATAAAAGTTGTCAAGGTAGAAACAAAGGAGAAAGTGGTTGAGTTCTTAAGGGAGAATGTGTTATACAAATTTGGGTACCCCAGAGAGATAGTCACCAATCAAGGAGCTCAATTCACATCACATCTGATTGCAAATTTGTTAAGGCAACATCATATCAAGCACAAAAATTCTATTTCATATCATCCTCAAGCCAATGGAAAAGTAGGGGTCACAAACAGGGCATTAGAAGGAATCCTCACCAAGGTTGTGAGTAGCAACAGAAAGGATTGGGTAGAAAGATTAGTGGAGGTCACTTCAGCATATACCACAACTTGGAAAACAACTACTGGTTTTACCCCTTATGATTTGGTCTATGGAAATAAGGCTCTGCACTATATTGAGTTTGAGTACAATACTTTGATAATGATAGCCCAATTAGATTTAGATGTCACCAAAGCACAACAGGAGTGGTTGCTCCAATTAAATGGCTTGGATGAATTCAAAATATACGCCCTCCTACACACTGAAGTTATCCAATTGTAGAGGAAGTTCTGGCATGATAGGAATATCAAGGACAAAGTCTTTCAAGAAGGGGATTGAGCATTTCTATATGACTCTAGGTTCAAGGACTTCAAAGGAAAATTGATGAAAATATGGTTAGGCCCATACCTGATACATAAATTCCATGACAATGGAGCTGTTCAAATTAGGAACATTGAGGAGGAAGGGATTCCCTTGCTTGCCAATGGCTACAGATTGAAGGTATATAGAAAGCCTATGTCCAAGGAAGAATTCATCAGCACCATCAGGAGAGAGGTGAATGTGATTAGAAGTGTCATAGGTTCCAAGTCACAACATTACGAGATATTATTTTTGTTTGTGAAAATAATAATAATAATAATAATAAAAGGACTAGATGAAAACCCTTATGAGGCATTTGGGGCCAACTCTTGGGTTGAAAACATCCCTGAGGCAGCCCAGGAGTAAAAATAAAAAAGAAAAAATAAAAGATCCCTGGGTGAAAACCTCCCTTGAGGTGCTTAGGGCAGGAATATAGGTTTAAAAACTCTCCTAAGGCAACATGTGTGTCCCTAAAAAAATAGAGAAAGAAGAAAAAATAGAAAAAAAAGGGAAATTTCATAACAGGGAGCCACAACATGTCTGTTAATAATTTTTGTCATTTTGAAAGATTTGAGGATAATGGCGAATTTCAGGGCTACAGGGCCAACATCCTCAAGTCTCCATCCACTTATCCCTCCATCCACTCCATATCCTCCATGCAACCCATTTCCTCACCACTCTTCACCATCCTAGTGGCTTAAAAATGCAATTCCAAGCCCTCTGTGGATTGCTACAGGGAGATTGTAATTTCTACAGGAAGATCATGTAGCACTACAGGAAGGGGATCTAAATGATAAAATTTCCAAGCATGATCTTGCCAAAGTTAAAAGAGGTCCTCCCACCTTGATCCACCACTCATCGATCCTTCATACATCCTTGTTAAAATAATTATGTCTCAAATTATGAGAATTTATGAAAAAGCATGGAGTACATTCCCTCCATTTCCACAACCCTACACTACTCAATGAGGGCCCTAACATCATCCTCCAAGCCCTATACACTCTTTATCATCACTACCTTGAAGTTAAAATACCTTGGAAGAGAAGAAAAGAGTTGCTATAGGATTCCCTTGTAGCAGCCTGTCCAACCATTACAGAGAAGCTAGAAGCCTAGCTTTTTCCTTCCCATCAAGTTAAGGGGATGATACCATCTCATGAGGCACTCTGCCACTCCAAGCAACAATCTACAACAACAACAACAACATCTGGGATATCAAAAAAGGACCTACACACATAGCAACAACAATAGTCAAACACACAGGAGTAAAGAAAATATATGTAGGAGTAGAAAAATACAACAAGACAACTCCTTGGGTAACAATACAAAGCTCTAGCACTCGCGCATGTATCAATTAAACATAAAGTAGCAATAAGTATGGAAACCTCTCAGCTCCTACCTATGTGTAAAATAATGAAAAATGTATGAATGTCGAGGTAAGGTATTTTTATTAGTTGGAAGTGGCCAATTAACTTGGCCATGCTTGGTCACTGAACAAAAAGTGATTTATAAGTCATCATGCAACATGGGAGTGTCACATCAGTTAATATTAGATAATAGAGAGTGGGAGTTGATTACGAGGGACGAGGGAATGATCACTGGAAGTGGGAAAAAGGTCCAAATGAGGAAAATGTGTACCTCTGCCAAGTCATCAAAACACTCTAAACCCTAGCCCAAAATATAATATAACGTACTGAGGCTCAAATTCTCTTGTATCTGCGCTCATTTCAAAACATTTAGGGTAAGGACGAGCTTGGGGATACATCAAGGAGAGTCAAACCTTACTTTTTCATTTTTATAGGAGGAAGCTATAGGAAGCTACATGAAGCCTGGAAAACTGCTACAAGAAGCCTCCAAGGGTGAAAGAATGCTGCCAAGGGTCGATTTGGTCTCCAATTATCCTCATCTCTAGACATGTGGTGAAAATTAAGTGACCCTTGTCATTCATCTATCCATAATTTACATGTTGGTGCACTCGGAATTCTTCAAGTAATATTAGTCATCTTGTGAATTAAAATAATTGTTCTAGCTATAGATTAGAGGGAATATACATAATGGTCATCAACTAGAGATTCCAACCCTCTGTTCCCATTGAATTACACAATAGATCTATTATAGGAAGAAACCCTCCTACACTTAATTGAAAACAAAGGAAACAGTGGGAGGGGGGTTCAATAGAAGGGAGCTTACTGACATTAAAACAATTCATCTTCACCCTCATGTATTAGACATTTTCAGAAGGCATTACTGGTTAGGTTTCTTTGAGCTACTGAAAGGATATGACGATGCCATTACCTATGAATTTTCCAAGGCCCTAAACTCTCATAAAAGAGTTAGTGCCACCATTGTGGTAAGGGGATTAGCCATTTCCATTAGTCTCGAGCTAGTTAGTAGGGTGACAACCCTTCCCCTATGGATCCAATTGAAGAGAGAAGACAAGAGCAGTAGTGTCATTGCCAAAAATTTCTTGTTCAATGTTGATGAAAGATACCAAAATTATTGGGTTGTGTTATATTCTTTCCACATAGTTAACAGGGGGTTTGAGGGGTACCCGTAACCCCACTTTATGGGGTCCGGGGCAACGCCTGGAAAATTTTGGTTTTGGACCCTGTGTTAGGTTGGGCGGACCCACCTATGTTTTGTGCATGATTTTCGCACATGTTTTTGGACGCGATGGTTTTCGGTCCATGGTTTTGGACGTGATGGTTTTTGGTCCATGGTATTGGATGCTTC
>APFE030328046.1:47902-58455 GCA_000404065.3 Pinus taeda | reverse complement strand
GGGTAAGTTCCTCAGACAGAACACCAAAAGGACACCGCTCACAAACAGATCACAGATCAATACACCAGTATTTTGACGTGGTTAAAACCCTCAGAGAGGGAAACAGTCCACGGCCTGCGCCAACGTGGCTACTACAGGCAATTTATTAATAAAAGAATGAAATTTACATAAGCTTCTCTCATGCACGGTTAACCTACAAATGACCCTCCATGCGCTTTAAATAGAATTCATGGACCAATCGGGTGTCAAGCCACGGATCAAGTGTCGGGAATACCGAGGAGAGAATGAACCGTCGGATCACTACATATCGTGACCGTCGGATTGTAAGTTACAAAATGTACAACGGTAAAGAAACACACTTTACCTAACGCTAACCTAACTCTATACTAGACCAAGTTGAACTTAACTATTCCTATGTGTCGGAATATCCTAACACTACCGAGCAGGCGATTCAACCCAAACAAGGTCGCCTACAATGCACTCGACCAGGCCAAATTGGCTAAGTTCGAGCATAAAGAAGACAGATTTGAGGACTTGTTCACATCGTCTGAATTGATGTATCAAGTTAAATCACTCACCATACTTGAATACAACGATGAGGGGCTGGTCGAATTCAACAGACTTAGAGAGCAGAGGTTGCAAACTCTACCTCTAGACCTGTTAGCGACGACTCCAACAACAGAATCAAGCGAGCCTGAGCAGCGACTTGATAAAGAACCTCCTATTACATCAAAGCAGTAGGAGGAAGTGCATGAGCAAAGACAAGAAGAAACCTAGGCAAAATTGCAGAGACAGGAAGAGACCCAGGCGAAAATGCAAGAACAGAGCAATTCAAAAGTAAATGAAGATACACAGATTGATCCGAAATTGCTCCAGGAATGGCAGCAATTTAATTCGATCATCGACAATCTAGAATGCTCTAAATATGATGAGATTTCAAAAGAGGGCAACACACAGGAAGCGACTTCAAAGCAGGTTTCGGGTGAAACCAACGACCCACCAAAATTAAAGGAAGTGGAAATAATCCCAAAGGATCCATCGGGAAAAATCATTTTGCAGATAGAAGAGATTCCTCCCTTGGATGTCTTCTATATCCCTAAGCATAAAGCTGTAGTGAAACGATAGAGGAAGAGGAGAAGGACTAATCAACCTTATTTATTCCTAGAACTAACAGTAATGGGCAACGTGGTATGGAAAGAATAATTTGACCCCTCCGATGACTTGACAAAGCTATCGCAATATGCTGGAGCTTATTCGGCGGCGACAATAGATAAAGCATCGGAGGTGAGCAGTTTATTAAAGACAAAAGATCAAGACATATTTTCGCTACAAGCACAATTATCGGAAGCGCAGCAGAAGGAAGAGTAGGCAGAACAACAATTGCTAGTACAGCAACAAATAAACAATCAGCTGACTAAGCAATTGCAGGAAGAAAAATAGAGGATTGACGATAGCACAATCCAAAAGCAAAAGGAGCTATCGGCAGCATTCGAGCAACTAAAAACATCAACTGAGGAAATGCTAAAATCCAAAGATGAGCAGATCGTTCAATTATCAGCTCAACTTGAGCAAACGAAAAAGCTCCCGCAGGTAGATGAGTTTAAAGCAGAGGAATTTCAATTAAACAAAGCATTGATAAATCAAATGAAGCTCTTGTGTCAGCATATCACCCCAGCAGAACCATTGTACGACTTAGTGGCATCCATAAACGAAAAAGTAGAAAAGGCAAGGACAGATTTGGATCAAGCTGAAGAAACATTAACAAATTTGAAATGGCAAGATTCCAATCAGGGACAGGTAGCTAACCTACCAAGGATTTTGGAATCACACAAGAAATATTATTCACAAAATGGCAATCTCAGTTAATGAAGGCAGAAAGAGCGATTTCAAGATGCAAGGCAACCACTAGTAATTTGGTTGAATTCTTAAATAATACTCTTTACTTGTCTAACATGATTTCTCAATGTACTCCAGGCCAATTAACAACAACAAAGATGTTGGAGCATTCATGGTACCTAGAGCTGGAGCAAAATGGAAGGTTAATTGCGGGAATCAACAGTTTGACATGGGATGCCTATTGGTTCTTCTTAGTGAAGCCACACAGCCACAAAGCCGCCCTCAAATGCCTCACGGATGAAATCGGGTATATCATACCCGATATTCAAGATGCCACCTTCACTGCCCAACTCAGCCTGCGCCTCAACAAACCACCCGAAGTGGAGCCAATGCTTGCGATAAGCCAGCTCAGGTTTAAAGGAAAACAGCCTAAGTCATGATTCACATCACTGACTGCTAGATCACCCCCAAGAGGATAGATAATATTAATTGATGCCAATTTAGTAGGATTTTGTTTCATATATTTTTTTAGTTTAGTAGTATTTATAGACCCTTTCATGCATTTAGAAAGGGTCGTAAAGTTTTGTATATGACTTAAACCCTAAAGTTGCACTATTTTACTTCACGGATATTCTTTTATGAAACTGGACCAATCATTCTGATTTTGATAAGGAAAGTTTTTATAAAAATGTGCACTACTGTCTTTGTTTAAAAGCATTTCTGCGTTGAAGGAAGAATTTCAAATAGCGATTGATTAAGCAGCTCATATGGTACTATTATCTATGTCTGTACTCATTCTTGTTATATGAATTATCATTTGATCGCTCTTGCTATTATCGCTTATATATATGTGTTTTAACAGAATCCTTTATGCATCCCACTATTGGTTGTTTATAGCATGCTTTTCTTTCAATCATATATTTATCGATGATATAAATGGTAAATGCAGTAATCTTGCGTTAATCGCTTTGTTTAACTATTTAGATGAAGTAATCTTTAAATGATTGAATATCTATGTTTATTTTATAGAGTCATCTACATGCATGTCAATAGACAAAGATCATTAAACGCTGCATTTACAAAGAATAATTGTTCCCGAGATTAATATTAGTTTTCGTATTTTTGTTGATAGATTAAGTTATCCGCCTATCATTAGAACAAAAATCTCATCACTCATCCACCCCTTTATTCATTATCAGGAAACTGGTCCCTTTATATCCAGTCGAAGCCACCATCCCAAACGGAAAAGGAGATGTACTAAGGTCCGGACCGGGTGGTTATCCCCCAATGTTGTTGCAGCGATTTTTGAGGCATCAACATTTCTAGCACTAGAAGGAGGGCCATCCGCTATGAATGGCGAGTAAGCCAAAACCTAAAAACCATTCAAAGAGTAACCCACCCTCCACCTCTCCTCGGACCTCTCGTTCGTATCCTGAATCATCAGTATCCAGACGAGACGAGGAAGATTCAACCACTACTGCTCAATTACCTCATACTTCAGAACACTTAAGTCCGGAGTCCCATGAAGTTCAATCTATCATCCAGAAACTTCAAGGCTTCTCGATTTCACCTCCTAGATCTGAAGTGTCACAAGGCAGTCAAACTTCACAATTCCACTTACCTCCTCACCTTACCAGACTTCAAAGTGAAAAACTAAGTATTGAACCACCTGAGTTTCCTTTGCCCGAAAGGAAAAGGATTAAAAATACCGCTGAAGGTTCTGGTAGTGAAAACTTTTCTCCATCATCTTCCATTTCATCATCACCTGTGTGGAGTCAAACACCCACTTCACCACTACATATTGTTGTTCACCAAGGGACTTCACCTCAAACATCACAATCTTTTCAGTCTTCATTTCCACCTCCCCCTCAAGCACCTGGAACACCACAAGCAATCGTTGGTACTCCTAAAATGGCTCAAAGACCATGGAGAAGTCCTGGTGCTGTCACCATGCCTGCGCCTTTACATCCGTTACCCGATTATCCTGAAAAATGTCTACCAAAGTTCAATCCAGATGTTGGAACGTCAGCGGAAGAACACGTAAATAATTTTATGTTGTCGGTCAATTTGAAGGGAGTGACTGAAGAAGATGTGGTAGTTAGATTGTTTCCCTATACACTATAAGGATCTGCAGGGTCTTGGTATTTTTCCTTGCCCTCCGGATCCATCACCAGTTGGAATATCTTCCAGGAACAGTTCCTTACCAAATACGGCGATGATAGATCCTTGGCTACACTCGTCCATGACCTTTCCAATTTAAGGATCGAGTCAAGAGAACCCATTAAGGAGTTTAAATCCCGATTTAACAAACTCTTAAACAAAATCCCTACCGATGATAAGCCAAGCGAACAAGTTAGAAGCGAGTGGTATATTACCGCCTTACCCTCAAACATAGCTATTTTTGTGGATAGGGCTAAACAGCCTACATTGGTCGAAAATATGAAAGAAACCCTCGCTGTTGAAAAAAGTGTAATCGCCTTGGAAAAGAAAATTGCCCTAGAAGAACGAAAATCCAAAAAAGTGTCCTTTAAAGATGATTTGAAGAAAAAGATCACTAAGGATCCATATGACATGGAGGGCCTTGAAAAAGTCCTTAAAACCATGTCAAACTAAATGGTTGAGATTAAGAAACAAGTATCAGAATCCTCAACAAAGAAACCATATAGGAATTTCAAAAAATCTGAGTCCAAGCCTCCAAATGTCATATCTTACGCAGATTCGGATCCTGAGGAAGAAGAAGAAGAAAAAACAATTACGCCATCTGAAGAAGAAGAAGAGGAAGTCATTGAATGCCATGGGATGTGGGACTTTATACTCCCTAATTCTGATACTGACGTTGAGCAAGAAGCCTTTCTCGTCACTACAAGGAGTAAAGCTACTCCCGGACCTGTTCAAGCCAATCCAAAGAAAAGGAGTGCTGGTACGAATACTGCAAAGGAAAAGGTACCCACAAGGAAGCCAGCCGTGACAGTATCTGAGAATCAGCCGTCATCTTCCAATATACCTTCGTCATCTAAGACATTGATAGTATCTGATTCGATGGACTATAATATTGTTGATGACATGAAGAAAACTAAGGCAAACATCACCATGTTTGAGCTTAGTAAATTAAAGCATCAACAAAAATTACTTCTCAAAGAACTTAATGCAGTTCCTTCTTCACCTCTTCCCAGTACTAAAGCTGTAAGCGACTTAGGAAAGCCACCTTCTGGTAGAGTTAAGGAAACTAATACAATTCTGATTGGAGATAGATCAAATTCCCATACTCCTCCTTTCCTCTTAACATATGAAATTTACAATCGAAATCTACATAACTACTTAATTGATTCTGGGACATCATCTAATATAATGCCTACTTTAGTTTGTTCTAAACTGAATGTAAAACCCCATAAATCTTTGATTCACATTGTGCAGTTAGATAGAACTAAAGTTCAAGTTTTAGGAGAAATAAACTATGTTACAATCAGGTTATCGGCGGATCTACGAATAGTCCAAAGGATTGATATCCTAGTCACCGATATACCTGAATTCTATGGGTTGATTTTAAGCAAGGATTGGTCAGAAAAGCTCCATGGGTATATTTCCACCGATTGGTCCCACATGTGGCTCCCATATAAGGGCAAGCCCAATCAAATAAAGATCGATCGGGAGAAACATATGACCCACACTGTTACAGAATTTGAACAAGAAAATCAACCAATCGTGTTCAACAACAATATCTTCAGAAATTATTCTTCTGATTCATTTTTCGACAATTATATTGCCCAGCCATCTCCCTTCTCAGTTAACAATTTCGCATCGAAAATTGAAATTTTTTCGCAGACCGACAGGTCTAAATGTGTTAATGTTACCGAGAATTTTGTAAGTAATATTGTAGATAATTTTTTATTTTGGTCTTTATATTTTGATGGATCCAAGTCTAGTGAAGCATCAGGAGAAGGATGTATTTTGGTTAGCCCGCAAGGAGAAAAAACAATATTGTCCTCTAGGCTAGAGTTTGAATGCACCAATAACACAGCTGAGTACGAAGCATTAGTCCAAGGACTATATAAAGCGATCGGCCTCAAAGTCCAATACTTGAAGGTATTTGGAGATTCTGAGATTATTGTTAAATAGGTAAGGAATACAATTCATTGCCTTTCAAACCATCTCAAAAATTATCAATCGCTAGTACAAGAGCTCACCTCCCATTTTTTAGCATTCAATATTTCTTCCATTCCCAGGTCTCAAAATTCGGCAGCCGACTTGCTAGCCAATGTCGCTTCCAAACTCCTCCCTTCCGAAGACTATAGCCTAGATAGATTTTCAGTAGAATTGCTTTTTAGGCTATCAATTCCTAACAATGTAACTAATTGGAGAGTATTCAAGCATGATGAAGACATTTTACAGTTTTTGACCTCCGAAAAATCCTATGATAATCAAATCTTTGAGGAAGACGAGCACGATATTCAAATGCGAGATAAACATGAAGAAATCTCAATTCCAAAGCCTGTGGTGAAGCTTGAGGATCTTTACGATACTAAAGACAGATTTAAACCTGTGTCCAATACGAAGCTGAAGACCTCTACCTTAAGGTTTGAATTGATAAACCTTGGCACTGAACAAAATCCTCAAAACATTAATTTAGGATTAGGACTTTCCATGGAGGAAAAAGAAGCATTCATTAGACTGTTACGCAAAAATAAACATGTTTTTTCTTGGAAATATGACGATCTAAAAACATATGATACATCCATTATCTAGCACACTATTCCGATGCTTCCCGAACAGAAACCAGTTCAACAAAAGTTGAGAAAAATACATCCAAAATTAGAGGGTCAAATAAAATTGGAACTCAATAAAATCTTGAAAGCTAAGATTATTTTTCCTATTCGACACTCAAACTAGGTCTCCAATATGGTACCAGTCAGGAAGAAAAATGTAGACATAAGGATTTGTATTGATTTCAGAAATTTAAATAAGGCGAGTTTAAAAGATAACTTCCCATTACCCACTATGGAGCAGATACTCCAATCAGTGGCAGGCTCAGAGTTAATGTCCTTTTTGGATGGTTTTTCAGGATATAATCAAATTTTGGTCCATCCTGATGACTGACTCAAAACCACATTTAGAACAAAATGGGGAACGTATGCATATCAGAAAATGCCTTTCGGACTTATTAATGCAGGAGCCACTTTTCAAAGAGCAATGGATATCACTTTCAAACGGTTAATTAACAGAACAGTAGTCGTCTACTTAGATGATATTACTGTATTTTCTAAAGAGAGATCCAATCACTTGCATGATTTAAATCAAATCTTTCAACACTATAAGAAATATGGTATTTCTCTTAACCCTAAGAAATCCTTTTTCGCTCTTGATCAAGGCAAGCTCCTGGCTTTATTGTTTCTAAATATGGCATTTATATTGATCCGGATAGAATTAAAGAAATCTCTAAAATCCCATTTCCTCACAATAAGAAATCCATGCAGTCATTTTTAGGCCAAATCAATTTTGTTAAGAGATGCGTTCCAGACTTTTCTCAAATCATTTTGCCACTTCAAAATATGATTAAGAAAAATTCAGTCTTTAAATGGGGATCGGCAGAAAAGAAAGCATTTGAATTAATCAAACAATCAATAATCAACGCCCCCGCTCTAAATACTCCAATTTTTCTAATCATTTTACATTGTATACCATCGCATCCGATTTCTCTTATGCTGCGGTACTCACACAGATCAACAATCACAATTTGGAAGCACCCATTTCTCTCTATAGTTCAAATCTTCAGGGTGCTGAATTAAACTACTTCGAAGTAGAAAAACAAGCCTTTGCTGTATATAAAGCCGTTAAAAATTACAGACCCTTCCTTTTAAAAGCCCATACAAAAGTTATAGTTCCTTTCTCTTCAGTAAGGCAACTATTAATCCAAAGAGAATTGGGAGAAAAAAGGGCAAACTGGGTAACACCACTTCAAGAATATGACCTAGAGATCAAGCCAGCAAAGATTGTTAGAGGCGAAGGTTTTTGCAGGTTGTTGGCAGGATCATCCAACATTCCAGAATCAAGTGATACAGATCAATTTAAAGCGATCAACCAGATAAGTATCGTTGAATCTGAATCACAATATGATGATTTAATATTTTATTTGAAAAATGGATATGCACCTCCCAACTTGTCTTACAAAAGCAAAAGGGCCATAGGATTGAAAGCAAAAAATTTTACCATTATTGATGATGTGCTTTTTAGGCAAAATTATGATTCAGTTTTATTGAGATGCCTTGAAAAACCTGAAGCACAAAAGGTTTTGCAGGAATTACATGATGGACCAGCAGGAGGCCACTTTGGAGCTAATACAACAGCTCACAAAGTCATCCATGCTAGATACTATTGGCCCACTCTGTTTAGAGATGCTCATGAATATGTAAGGAAATGATGAAATTGCCAAACTTCTAGTGGAAGACAAAGGAAATGAGCCTTCCCTTTGCAACCGGTCAACATTGAACAACCATTTGAGCAATCGGGATTGGACATCATTGGAGAAATTACCCCAAATTCTTCCAAACAGCATAAGTATATCCTTACCGCTACTGATTGTTACGCAGTAATTTGTCACCGTTGGTCACCGTCCTTGTTACCCCCCGCTGTCACACATTGGAGGACACATTTACGGACCTGTGACCAATGACACAACTTAAAAACACTGGAAAATACCCCTAAAGACACCCTTTGAAGATTAACCTTGGAAAATACCCTTTTTTCATTAGCACGGGTCCACAGTGTCTAACCCGCACCAATGGCTCAGTTCCTACAAAGAGGGAGCGCCCATAGACGCTTTGTCCCAGAACAAAGCCTGCGCCACACAAAATTAGTCATGATTTTTGGCCAACACGCACTGAAGTGATTTTTCCTCCATTACTCATGCAGTTCCCTGAGGAAAAATCCCATGGATACGGTCGAGTGTCGCTTTTTCATCCATGACAACCCAGTTCAAAGGCTATTCTGGGACAATGCCAAATCTTTGAGAGGTGTCCAGATACGATGAATACCTTCTCCCCTTCCAGCTATAAATCACTGTCATCTTGCATTGAACCAGCTAGTTTTTGAGAGAGTGCTAATGATAGTGTCAGAGTGTTGAAGCTGAATTGATAGTGAGAGCTGAAGAGAGGTTATGCTGCCGGATTGTTGAGAGAGGAAGTGACTTTGCAAGACATGTTGGACTGCTGACCCAGTTGGAGGAGATTTGCAACGTGAAGCCTTAATTGGTTGTAATTCTTCTCTTTTTTCTATAGAATGATAAGCGACTGTTATTATGGTTCCATTCACATGTTCTTCTGGTAATATTTGAATTATATCCTGCTTGACTGATATATAATTGTATGATATTGGATTATACGCTTGTTTTGGGTTGTTCTTCATTTGTGCAGGTGTCCATGCGTGGAGCGCAAGGATAGTGACCGGCCAAAGCTAAAGGATAGGAGCGACACTTCTCCCACAGCAAATAGCGTTGGATCCCAGGTTGGTCTTTCTGATCGACTCTTAAATTGTGCAATTAGGAACTTGCATGCAGCGTGTATGATTGTTGCTAGACCCCTGTGGGGCTAGTGGGATCGCCTCTGTCCGCAGAGGGGATTTACCTCCGCAACAAATTGGCGACTCCGCTGGGGAAGTCTATTGTTGTTTGTGTTAGATTGTCTGATTTGTAAGTCGTGGACGGAGTCTGAAGAGCGGCCAGGCAGCCTTCGAAACACTTCCGCTATGCGGAAGTGAAGTAGATCAACGCCACTTCAGTCGATCTCCGGGTTGATTTACAAACTGGAAAGTATCAATCTTGCTTCGCATGTCGTTTTTCTGTCATTTACTTGTATGAACAATTTCTTTGTTTGGATTTCTTGCTATCTTTCACTCACTGGCTCTGTTTAGTTTTTAAAAGCCAAGCCTCAGACCGCCCGTTCTTTTCTTTTGCCTGGCAAATTCCCGCCAATGCGGTTTTTCTTTGAACAGTCGCGCTACTAGGCACGAGCTTCTTTCAGACAACTCGCGCTACACTCTGTTTAGCACGAGTTGCAGACTTACAGTCGCGCCGCATTGGTTAAGTTTTTTTTATAAGCCTGTTTGTCAGTTTCTAATGCTTGGGTCTGGTTTTTCTGCTCTGTATATGCCTTCTGGGAGTCTGTTAGATTGATAACTGGCTGGTGGTGTCTCTTCGGTTGTTTGCCATTGTCTACCAATTTCGCATCTTGACCTTTGTGGTTTTTTGTGTTATCGAACCTCCCGTTGGATTGATGATTTATACATCCGGTTTCTTTTTGTTGATTGACTTCTATATTCTCCTGGTGGTTATATGAGTTTTTGCACTTCATATTGCAAATATCTCTCTTTTAGCTCATTTATTTTCCCTGATTTCGTGATAACTTAGCTTACGTAATTACATGAAAATCTTGTTTTTCCTTTGCTTTGTTGGGTTGTTGTGTTTGTTTCAAAACTAGCTATAGATTCTTTAGAAGCAATTATCTGATAGTGAATATCTCTTGAAACGCTTTAAGTGCATTATCATATTATTTTTTAAAAGAAAAGAAAAAGATTCTTGCTTAGGCATGTTATGTTATTTTTTTGCTTTAAAAAAGAAGAAAAGAGAAAATATTTTTCCTTTCTTGTTGATTAGCTGCATTAGAAATTTTGGACATCGTTTTGTTCGCATGAACCTCTTAACTCTTCTGTAGCTAGATTTCATCCAA